>JAQJVL010008655.1:0-18949 GCA_035578905.1 Stictocephala bisonia
GAGTCCATGGCCTGCGTATGATACGTTCATAGTTGCTATTCAGAGTGGTTAAACCCCTTATACCAACCATGTGGGAAAGTGATCATTGAGCCAAAAGAATGAAAACCGCTTACGGGAGCCGGGGTTTATCTATTTTAATTAACCGTCTGTGTGTATGTGTTAACACTAAAAAAATCATAACTCCAAAACGGCTTAATATACGATTTTATGATTGTGCATACTGTTCATAGTATTATTCTCTAACGTTGTGCACAATATGAACTAATTATTTTTAATTGTTTTGAAAATTTATCTTTTTTTATAAATATGTTAATTTTTTTAACCTCTTAATGCCCGGTACATGATGCAATATTAAAAAAAAGTTTTTTCTGCTGGAAGTTGCTTTAAATGGTCCTTATATGACCTGTAATTTTTCCCAGATTTTTAAGTTTACTATTTACCCTTTTTTGGGGTACGTGACAAATTTGGCACAACGGGCATTTTACGTGTATATAGGTAATAAAATAAAGAAATAGACATTATTGTTACAATTTTATTTTATAAAAAAAAAACTTACTAACTAAACAAGTAGGTAATTGTAGATAATTGTAGTTGTCACATGTAGATAATTGATAGGCCTATACAATTATCTACATGTGAAAGTCAACAAAACAATTTTTATCTTTGGTAAGACATAAGTGTACTTCACATTTTGAACATTTTACTGACGATTTCAGATTGCACATAGGGTGTTTGCAACGCTGACGATCTGCAATGTTTGGCCAGTGTCCCACGCCGTCCTTTCTTATATCCGGTATAGGAATTTTGTGTGCAGCACCTCTTTTCATTTTGTTAGCGTGTTCCCTCTCTACTCTGTCAACAGATGGCCGCCCTCTTTTTGCATCTTTTTCAAGTTTGCATAAAGACTCTGCAATTTCACATCTAAATGATAGTGAATCCATCACTCCCTGCTTATTTATTCCATTACTTTCACAGTCCCTTCGGAATATTAGCCACCCACTAACAACAACCATGTCAATAAAATGGAAAAAGAGTTTCAAGTAAAATTTCTTGGACCTCAGACTTATTCGATAGTAGCTAATAAGACCGTCAACTAAGTCCACCCCTCCCATGAACTTGTTGTAAGTTGTAATTGCTCTAGGACAAGTCACTTCAATATTTCTATTTACCTTTGGGTCATAACGTTCGACACTACATACAGGGCGAGCTGACTCAAATGTTGTAGCCAGAGCTACACTTCTGTTATCTAGCCATTTTATTGCTCTGATTGTCACATTATCTATAGTTGTTTCCTTTTCCTCAAAGAAGCCTCGACCTAACTTCTTCATTACACCGTCTGTCATAAATTCTAATCCCGGAAATCTGTTCAATCGAATGGTTCCGAGTGCCTTCATACCAATGTTTGACAACTGTACAAACAAGCTAGGAGATGAGAACCAGTTGTCAAAGTAAATCATATACTTATCTTCATTTTGGGGTAAGTGTTCAATTAATCTAAGAACAACATTACTGCTGGGGCCTATATCAGGAAGCGTCGTAGGAGGTAAGATTTTACCTGTATACACCTCAAAGTTGTGGATCAAACCATTTTTGTCAGAAAGAACAAAAATCTTATATTTATGGGGTTTTTTAGGATTGTACTGCTTTAGAGCAGATTTTCCTTTGAAAGGAACAATTTGCTCATCTACACATATCATAGACTCTTCTATTGGGATTGTTTTGAATGTTGTTTGTAGACTGTCGATCAAGGGTCTGATTTTGAACAACCTGTCTTTTTCAGGATCATTTGGCATTGGCATGTTATCGTTATTGTTGAAGTGTAAATTATTCTTTATTTCTTCCCATCTATTACGGGACATAACATCAGCAATTGCGTCTATACGGGTAGAGTTATTCCAACACATCCTACTTCTAGGTAAGCCATATACACTCATATATATACATGTGCCAATAAACTGTTCAAGTTCTGTTTTGGAAATGTTCAAAGGTTTGTTGGGATTTTTTTGAACACTGTATAAATTACTCTCTCTTACTATTATGTCAAGGAGGTCACTATCAAAGAATTGCCTAAAATAATCTTAGTACAGGCAATAGAGACCAAATAAGGGGGGTTACCTTACAAAAGGTCCGGTAGTTCTAAATTTTTTATATGTTGTCTAGGATGGTTGTTAAGTGTTTAAAATGAAAAATGCACAATTCCCCCCCCTCCGCGCCCGCCGCCATTTTGAAAAAACCGGAAAAAATCGGCACTTTTTTAGATTTTCACTTATATCTTTGTTTCGGTGCATTTTAGCTACAAGACAGTTCTATTCAATGTTGTAGAGAATGAAATTCCCTATAATATACGTGTTAAATTTTGTTTATAGGGCAGATAGTTCACGAGATATGATATTTTAAAAAAGATTAAAAATACGCATTTTACAGAAATTTTTTCAAACTTCTAACTTTAGAACGCTGTACTTCAATTTTGATCTATTTGAGAAAAACAAGTATAAGAATAAAAATTGTAGGGAATTTAATTACCTACAAAATGGATGTATACTTGTTTTAACCAACCTTACGGAGGGGGCAGTAAGCATTAAAATGAAAACAACGGCATATTGCGTTTTTTGTTTTGTTTTAGCAATTGTTACTCCATAGTGTATTTTTAAAAAATCACTTATTATTTTCCAGTGGTGGCTTGAATTTGGAGTTTATACCAATCCTATTTGGGTTTCTTACATGTTATAGCGCAATGATCATCAGAAAGGTACTATTTCACTTGAATAGTTCACTATTTCACTTAACTGGTGATAGCGGATGTTCAATTTCAAATAAGCCACCAACACAGCAGATACATTTTTTAAATATTCATTTATTTAAACATAGTGAGAACAAAAGGCAGTAATTATCATACAATAATCATTAGTAATTGAACTAAGTACTGAAAAAAAAATTTTATAAGCGCTTCGCTCGTTTTGTAGGTGGCGAGTTCATGAAGTCGGGGTCTTCATTTTCGTAACATAGTGAAATTACTTGATCGGCGTCGTCTTCCTCGTCGACGATGACTTCATTCCTGTTGTCACATTCTTGGCCAGCACAGAATTTGCAAAGGGTGGAACAATTAAGTCCCGCCTTTCTACAGCCACACATCGCCATACAGCCAGTTTTACATCTGCATGAAATAGTCTTGAGCAGGTTTGGGGGAGCCGCGTCTCTACTCATCCTGATAGGCTCCAGTCTTCCAGCTTTTCTACTCCAGCCCCACTCGATAGGGTCTTTGACAATCCCCATCCACTCCATGACCTGGTGGTATGTCCTCAGGAAGTGGAAATGTGCTGCGTCAGTGGTCGGAGGTAGTTTTGCCAGATTGAGCTTGGTGGTACTTGTTTTCAATTTGCAATAGCGGAGGGAGTTTAACGACTGTTCTCTACTTCCACCATACAGGGATACCAAGATTTTCTCCCCTGCTGCTGAAATTTCTTGGCAACTTGCAGCAGGGTCACTGAACTTCTCCGCCTGCTCCAGCAATGATGGGTCTTTCCTAAAAAGTTGGCAGAGTTTATTCTTTCCAAACCCAAAAATGTTTGAAGTGGTGTCACAGCCCGATATTGCGTGCAGGAGCAAGATGCAGCCTTTGGAGTTGTATTTGTAGGAGGTGGAGGAGTATATTGCGTCTGGATGTTTCCCTCGTGCTGGTTTTTTTAGGTAGACATTGTTCACCGCAGGTGTTGTGCCAGTCAGCAGAACGAGAAGGTCAATGTCTTCCCCGACGGCGTCGTATGTGGGGGAGAGGCATTTAGCTGTGGCAACTATCAACCTGTCAGCATCTTCGAAGCTTGGTCTGTGGCTATGTTTGACGCTTGCATTGCACTCGAGAGCAGCTTCATGAATCGGTCCTTGTTCCCCTCATTGGCCAGGAACTTATCCTGAGGTGTGGTGTTGACAGTTGTTTTGTCAAACACAACGTCTGCCGATGAGTTTGCCTTATACCTTCTCGCTCGTTCAGCAGTCTTTGTCCCTTGCTGAGAAGGATCTGTAGCGTAACCATCGAAAATCACCATCACATTGGTGCCATAGTGACGCTGAACGTACTTGACGTAATCATGGCAAATCCCTTCAAAGGTGGAGCTTCTGTTCCATACAACCTTGTGCAGAAGGTACCCACCGTCAATAACGACCATGGAACGTTGAGGGAGCTGGAAGTCTTGTGGAAGTGGTGAAAAAGCTTCGTATAATAAAGATTTTGTCCCTTTACGCATACCGTCCTCATTAAACAAAGCCATGGGGAATGGTGCAAGTTCGTACGACAGGTAGTCCTGCAGATCTTCTTCCGATTGTTTTGCTATACACATTCGGTTAAACAGTGTGAGTGGGTCAACAGAGCTTCTTGTCTCCCACCTTCATTGTGTTCATATCAGACATAAGTGTAATTACTTTGTCTTTTTTCTTGAAAGACACCTCACCGAAGGTGTTTCCAACAATCTTTGCAATTCCTGCTCCTCCTACCACTTGAGCTTGGTGGCAGTTAACTTGGTCACTTCCCACTACGCCAGAGTTTATGTTGATAATTAGATCAGTTTCGGGGAAGGGTGGGTGTTTGGAAAGCCATTCACGTAGAATTCTCACATCTGAAGCGTCACGACTCATTCTAGCAGGCCTCAATTCCACGTGCTGCTCAGAGGACGTTGATGTCACGTTGCTGTACTTCTCCATTTCTTGAGCAATATTTTGCAGGTAGGTCATCCCAAGAGTCCACTTCAACAGCGTGCTTTCAGTCATGCCCCGTCCAATTAATCCTCCCCCCATTTTCATATCCTTCATTAGCATTTGTTCGATTGTCATGTCGGTCCAAATACCGGACCAGAACTTGTCTGATCTTCGAACCGTGAAATGGCCCTCTATGGTAAACTTCTGAAATTCAGCAGGGTCCAATTTGTCTTTTAGGCACAGCATTTCTTGCAGATATAAATGCGCAGTTTTTGCATAAAACCAATGGCCAGCAGCATGGAAAAAAGGAAGCATTTTCTTAACACTGTTAAGATGAAGTTCAAAATCACCCATTCGTTCTGCTTGAATGTACTGCTTTACATGGGTTACCATCTTGAAGTACTGCACCCAAAGCTTGGCAGTTGGTCCTCTTTGCTGTAGGTTACACAAAGCAGTTTCAAATTTTGTAGCAACAGGTTTGAATTCATCACAGTTATCAGCTTGTAAAACTGTACATTGTTGCACGTCTGACAGAAAGCGGTCCACCGTTTCTTTCTCTTCCTCAGTCAATTCCATGATTTGTATGATAAAATGGGACAAAGCCTGGTGGGTCAATAAGTGAGCCCGCACAGCTCGGGAATAAGCGTGCCCACTCATCATTTTGATGATGCTATTCTGAGCATAAATGGTGGTTAAAAGCTCACTGAGTCCGCTGCCAGCCATGATGGTCCCGATAGCTCCCAAGAATGACATTAGCAAGTGGAAGCCTCCAAGCCTTGGTATGACATTTTTAAGTTCTGGCTTGCCATTATGGACAATCTCTTGAGCCTTCATGTAAAGTGGCTGATCAAACGTTACAAAGCAGGTCTTCTGATTGATACTATCACATTTCTGTCGGGCGATGAGGAGAGCTGTGTATACAGTGTCGAGATTACTTGGTGGAGCATTGATGAAAGGGAGGTAAAACACTTTTGATCGTTGGTAATGTTCTTCAGATGTGGCTTTCTCCATGAATCCATTCCATCCCACCATTGGGACCTCACTTGAATGAACATTTAGTAACCACAGAATGTCAGTTGCCAATGGCAAAATAACGTCGGTAGCAACTGGGGATAAGCTATCAAGATCTTTGATAGCCACAGTTTTCAAGCCAGTGCCTGGATTTTTAACAAATGTTTGAAGTTCTGTCGAATCAGCACTTGATACCAATTGTAGTGCCGTAAGCTTCTCAGAACGTTTCACTTTTCCCCCTTCTCCCCCTGCGTCATATGGGGTCATGCATATTATTCCGCCCATGGCATGAAAAGTCCCTCGACCATCAATAGTATTGACATTGAAGTCAGCATTATCGAAAACTAGTTGGCAGAAAGCATCGTCACGGTTAGGTTTCACCAGAGGTTGTTGTGGTTGCATGATGGTAGAAACTTCAAGCAATTGAGCTTCGTGATAAGAAGAAGAAAATCCAAGGGATGACATCAAATCTATTAAAAGTTTAAAACCAAATTTTTTGTACATAAATACACTTAATCCAGTCAGAAGGGGTGATAGAAAGGATCTTGGTCTTGCAGCAGCTATGACAGCGTGCGATAAGGCCACACATTTTTTGTTCCATTTCTCCATAGATCCTTTCTTGTTCTTCGTTATAACGGTTGTCAAGAGAGTGAGCAAAGTTTGTGGAATTACAGTTTCAACATCATTCAAAAAATTGTCAGTGGGCGGGTATTCAGTGGTATTGTACACCTGAGATAGGATGTCTTCTAAAATGATATCTGCTGCTGCTTTCACTACTCTCAGTCTCTCTTCTTCGCGATTACTGGATTTCATTGTATTGTACCAGTTGTCAGTAAGTATTTTATACCCTGTATTTTTGAAACAGATGGTCGTTTTGTTAGAAGAGTCGACAATAAGGATATCTTCTCCAAACTTCTGCAGTAGGCGGGATTCAACTGTTCTTGAATCGATTTGATATTCACCCTTGATTCGACTCTTTAATTCATCGAGTGAAAATTGACATTCTTCAGTATTCTCAAGGAATGAATAAATATCTTCCATCGCTGTCTCCACTGTGGGAGACGGCCGATAGCCTTTCTTGAACTCTGAAGGCATGTGAAATAACTTCCTCTGACAAAAATGATAGTATTGTGCCTCAGCTGCAACGAGGTCCAAGTCAGGAGAAATCCGTTCAACAATGTTCAGTCCCCATTCGTCCCCACGTTTCTGTGCAGCATTCAAAAACGTGTCCCTTACAGAGTGCATCTGAAACATATGGACAGTGTTTCGTTTTGCAAGAGGAGTCTTCTTTTCTTTTTCCAAGAAATCAGCAGTTATTTCTTCCCCACAAAGGCAGCAATGACCCTTGAAGTGAAAACATTTCACAGCTGACCTGAGCGCAGGCCTTCCAGTGCTCGTTGATGGCTGATGGACCGAATCATCTATCCCGCTACTTACACGGCGTATATGGGCGGCTATCATAGCCTCGTTGCAATATTTTTTTTGGCATGTGCTATGAACTGTTATTTTATCTTTCCCCGCTAAGATATGTAGATGGTCTCTTCTTGCCCTCTTTTCAGCTGCTTTATGCAAAGTCTCAATTCCTTTATGTTTTACTGTACGGGTCGGGGCTCCTTCCAAATCTTCATTGCAGATGAAGCATATATTTTCTGACATCTCTGCTTGTGAGGCCATTGTTAATGTCAACAAACAATATTACAGTAACTCGTCCAGGTACCAGTCATTCACCTGCAAAAAATAGAATATATTAGTTTTTTTTTTATTATTATTAAAATATGGAGTCACAATAGCAAAAAAAATCAAATAAACAATATGCCGTTGTTTTCATTTTAATGCTTACTGCCCCCTCCGTAAGGTTGGTTAAAACAAGTATACATCCATTTTGTAGGTAATTAAATTCCCTACAATTTTTATTCTTATACTTGTTTTTCTCAAATAGGTCAAAATTGAAGTACAGCGTTCTAAAGTTAGAAGTTTGAAAAAATTTCTGTAAAATGCGTATTTTTAATCTTTTTTAAAATATCATATCTCGTGAACTATCTGCCCTATAAACAAAATTTAACACGTATATTATAGGGAATTTCATTCTCTACAACATTGAATAGAACTGTCTTGTAGCTAAAATGCACCGAAACAAAGATATAAGTGAAAATCTAAAAATGTGCCGATTTTTTTCGGTTTTTTCAAAATGGCGGAGGGGGGGGAATTGTGCATATTTCATTTTAAACACTTAACAACCATCCTAGACAACATATAAAAAATTTAGAACTACCGGACCTTTTGTAAGGTATCAGCTCTTTATTCACTGGGTTATCTATTGGTGATCCTAAAATATGTTCTTCACTTAGCTGCATTTCAGGAGGCACAGGTTTTTCACTGCTGTCTTCAGGCACGTCTATCCATTGAGGTACGGTTGTTCTTTTCTTCATTCTGCTTCCAGATGATGTGTCTGATTGGTCTATTTTCCTCTTAGATGTTGCACCTGTGGTTGATGTAGGCCTACTTGGGGAGATATCTCCAGCGTCACTGTCGGAGTTGGATTCATCGCCTATAAAAATGAAACATTGTCGTTTATTTGTATAAACTATATTATTCAATAACAGTGTTTTGAAAAGTAATTACAGAACAAGTAGCATACCAGTAAAAAACATATGTAGCCTTCTTTCCAGTTTACTCTTCTTTTTGTTGTTGGGGTCATAGTCAGGGTCGTCGTCAGAGTCATCGATGATGCTGTCGTCGCTATCATCTGGAGGAATCACTGCGACATTCTTATTTCCTCTCTTCAGCCGGTTTGACATCTAAAATAAGAAAAAAATGTTAAATATCTAAATTAATTATGATATGATGAAGCATTCCAGTAAGGCCCATTGGGACAATTTTGGCACAAACCAAAAATGTGAGTTATATGCATTATGGCCCAATGGGACAAATTTGGCACGTACTGGAAAAATCATATTTTATGAAAACTAATCACAGTAAAGCCTTACTAACTATCACAAAACTATCCTAGAATATGTGGAAATAGCTACATATTTAATTTTTAGTATAGTTACCTTGTATTGTAGAGAAAAGTAAATCAGTAGTTTGAGGTTATGAACTACTTAGCAACCATGTGAGGTGATGCAATGAAAGACTGCTTGTAGTAAGCAAAATGGCCACCAGACTGCACCACCAACTTGAAACAGCTGCAGAAATGTGACAGAAATGGAACAATGGGCAACTAGTAAACTTTTGACTCTGTAAAATAGTTGTATTAATACATTTTGTGGTATGTGCCAAATCTGTCACGCTGGGCAGTAAGAGGTTAAATACATTTTGAAACTAATAAGGGCCGGTAGGGTAAATTAAAGTCGATATATTTATTTTTATGGATGTTTATTAATAAACATGGATTCAAACAAGTGGCAATCTAACACTTTTAGCTGATGCTTGGTCAATCTTTCCTTCTTGCGTACTTTCCATCAAAGTAATCTGCAAATCGCTCCCTGACTTGTGTACAGTACCACTGTACGTGTATGGGTGGTCGGGTGGGTCAGTACCACCATACGTGTATGGGAGGGTGGGTGGGTCAGTACCACTGTACGTGTATGGGCGGGCGGGTGGGTCAGTACCACTGTACGTGAATGGGCGGGCGGGTGGGTCAGTACCACTGTACGTGTATGGGTGGGTGGGTGGGTCAGTACCACTGTACGTGTATGGGCGGGCGGGTGGTTATAACTACTAGCCTTTCACGTTCGCTCGTTCAAAAGACTGTCCTAAAAACATTAGACATGCACAGTGCAGTATACATATACAGGAAGTTTGGAAACTCTGTAGCCAAACATTGGGATTTTGTTCAAGACATGAAAATAAGCAAAACTTTTTACTAAACAGTATGTAAGGTAGTCTAGTACCATTGGTACCGTACAGTGGTGATGACCCACCCGCCCACTCATACACGTACAATGGTATTGACCCTCCTGACCGCCCATACACGTACAGTGGTACTGACCCACCCGACCTCCCATACACGTACAGTGGTAATGACCCACCCGCCCGCCCATACATTTTCAGTACCAAGAATCTCTCAAGAACTTAAAATTATTAAAATTAAAGGAATCTCTCAAAAAATTGTGTAAACAGCAGCACACAACAATAATCAAGTCAACTGTTTCAGGCCTTACATTTATTGGGGTAAAGAAAATTCTAAACACTGAACGTAATATGCCAAACGCATTTTCTGTCACCCTCCTCGACCTACACACATGGTAGTTGAAGCGTCTTTTTCTTTTATCAGCCACTGCCTGTTGTTTACAATATGGTTTCATTATGTGCTTGTCTAATCTGAACGCCTCATCACCTACAATAACGTGAGGCAACAAAATATTTGAATTTGGTAAATACTTTGGTGGGGGGAAATTACAGTACCATTGTCAACCATTTGTGACAAGCAAGATTTTTTAAAGATACCGGTGTCACCTTCCTTGCCGTAAGAACCAATGTCAACAATGACAAACTTGTAGTTGGCATCAACTAAAGCCAATAGCACAACAGAAATGTATTTTTTGTAATTAAAAAACAAACTGCCCGTTTTGTCTGGTGATAAAATCCTGACGTGTTTACCGTCTAAGGCCGGCCATACACGTTATGGTATACCGGAGAGGTTTACATGTACAGGTATACCTCTCCGGTATACCTGTATAGGCGAGAGCTCACACACGTTACGGTAAACCGGATCAGTGAATCATTATAAATTCGAGAAATGGCGAGCCGACAAGATGACGTGATTGCTTTGGTGGGTTTGTTAGCGGCTATAAACAACAAAAAAAGACGAAAACGCAGGGTGTGTAAAAACTGGCTTACAAAGAGAAGTGAGTATACTAATACAAAATTATTGAAAGAACTATGCTCAGATCCTTCAGATTATCGCAACTATTTGTGGATGACTGAAGAAAATTACAAAACATTGCTCTCACTAGTAACACCCCTAATCCAAAAGAAAAATACGGTGATGAAAACTTCTATCTCACCACATGAGAGACTTACAGCCACTCTTAGGTTCTTAGCAACGGGTCGTTCTTATGAATGCATGAAGTATTCTACAATAATATCACCTCAAGCTCTAGGGGAAATAATTCCTGAGACATGTGAAGCTATCTACACTGTGCTGAAAAGAGGATATCTTCAGGTATGTAAAAAAAAAAAAAAAAAATACTTACATGTTATGACATTTAGTTTATTAATACTAGTACATGACTGTTAAGAACATTACTGTACATCAGGTAAATGAAATAGTCAAAAACTAGTGTTGAATTCACTAAAGTAGTTAGCCATGGGGAGTGTAGGTTCCTTTTGGGGTCCGGGAACAGCAAGTCTGGCTTGATGTGAATTAAAATCGTACAAAGTTGTATTTGGAGAAGGACTTGAAGTCCTACTTGAGCTGGTGCTTGTATGGTCAAAGTTAGAGTTTGTAGGCGTATTAAGCATTCCCATTTCTGCTTCAAAAAGGACATCATTGATGCGTTTTTCAACTATAAGACGCTGACGTTTGTCTAAAGCTCTAATCTTACATGCCACAGATTTTCCCAAGAGGTCATAGCGGTCATCTTGAGATGGAGGCTTCTTAAAGTGATCTCTCACTGATCCAAAACGTCGGTAGTTAGTTCCTCATTTTTCCGTTTTTTCGCTGTGTTTGGACACAGAGGCACTCCTCTTTTTTCTGTTGGCGTGAGGCTTCTTGGAGAAGGGGGAATTGTGGACGTTTCTTCACCAGGGGGTGTGTTATGGACAGTATCTTCGGTTTCCTCCTGAAAATAAACATGAATTATTAGATCTTGACATAAATAAACATAAGTAAATTTGGTATAATAGAAACGTATTATATGCACGTGAAAAGAATGTTATAAATTTTCTTTGTTTTCAGTTTCCCGAATCTACTGAGAAATGGAAGGAAATTTCTAAGTCTTTTGAAGATCGGTGGAATTTTCCTCACTGTTTGGGTGCCATGGATAGAATAGAATAGAAATTTCTTTATTTTGAAAATTAATCATATAATTAATTTACAAAAAAGGCGAAGTTAGGGCCACATGGCCCTTTCTTACACTTAACCTTAAGTAAAACAATAATAAAGTATAATAACTAAATAAAGAAATGAAAATACCATATTAAATAGCTATAAGTCATTTAAAGAGAAAAAAAAGCTTACTACTTAACTTAGCATGAACAGTTTTTAAAAACATACATTCTACAATATTACACTTCACATGAACATACCGTACAACAATAATAATTTTAGTAAAACATAGCATTGCAAAAATTTTTAAATATGTTTTTCCATTCATACATCCTCTCATTCATACCGCTTGCTACCAACTCCACCCCAGCAGAGCCCAAGCCCTAAGACGAACCGGCCGAAATCATCCGCTCCATGAAATGTTGTTTTAAAGACACCACAAACCGGGAATGGCCAGGGATTGAGGTAATATTTATCGAGAGGGAGTTCCATAAGCGACACGCCGTTATTGTGAAAGATTTGTCGTATGCAGATGTTCTATGATGGGGCACTTCTTTCCGCCACGTACTCAAAATCTTTAGAAAAATATTTTGGTGATTTTTTGGTAATGAAAGAATGAGTAAAAGAGAGAATCTTGATAGACCTCTGATCAGATAGTTTCAAAATTTTAGACTGGATATAGTATGGAGTTATATACTCATCTCTCCGTATGTTAAAAGCGAAACGGAGGCAGTAATTTTGAGTCCTTTGCAGTCTTTCACTAAGTGATACAGTCATGTCATTGAGTACTGAGTTACAGTAAGTAAAATAGGGAAATATGAGTGATTTGACTAGGATCAGTTTGATTTCTGCAGGTAGAAAGTGTTGAAGTCTTTTTAGCGAGTGCATTCCTGCAAATACTCTGATGCATGTCTCGACAACGGCTTCGTTCCAAGTAAGAGTAGTGTTGATCGTTACCCCAAGACTCTTTACCTTGTTACAAAAAGGAACAGCTTGTCCATTTACATTTATCTCTTGTAGGGTATCATGGTTGATTGCATTTCTGAGCCGGGAATGACTTATGATAATTGGTTTCGTCTTGTTGCTATTCAGATTAAGACCATTCTTTTTCGCCCATTTAACTATAATGGATATATCAGCATTCATCATCTGAATAGAGTAGTTTACCATGTTAGGATAAAAATGCAGGTATATTTGGAAATCGTCGGCGTACATGTGATATTTACAATGAGTGATGCTTGAAGTTATGTCATTGACATAGAGGACAAACAACAAAGGGCCCAGTATAGAGCCTAGGGGCACACCACAAGTAACATGTTCCCAGTCAGATGTCTCGTCACCGATCTGTACACACTGCCGCCTGCCGGAAAGATATGACCTTAGCCAGGAAACTACTTGGTCAGAAAACCCTAATGCCCTTAATTTTAAAAGAATAAGTTGATGATTTACACAATCAAAAGCTTTTGAGAAATCAAAGAGAGTAAGAATAGTTCCCTGACTATAATCCAATGCTTTACGTATGTCATCAGTAATTCGAAGAAGAGCTGTTTCGGTACTGTGAGTAGTGCGGAAGCCCGATTGGAAATCATTTAGAATATTCTGGTTTGTTAAGTATTCAATAATTTGATAGTGAACTACTCTTTCAAGACCTTTAGATAAAGCGGGCAAGATACTAATTGGCCTGAAGTCTTGGCAGGTGGAAGGAGTTGAGGTCTTTTGCAAAGGACGAACAATGGCAGACTTCCACTGACAAGGAAAAACGCAATTTCTGAGGGACCTATTAAAAATAGTTGTGATTATAGGTAATGTGACAAACAAGATATCTTTTACAAAACGGATGGGAATACTATCTGAACCTACAGCATTACTGTTTATACGACGAATAGCTCTCAAAACATCAATTTGAATAACAGGTTTGAAAGCAAATTCACAGAACCCCGCTTGCATAACTCTTGGAGCATACGAAAACTCTTGGATGTGTTTATCTACTGCATTTTGGCAATTCGTTTGACCACACGAAGTGAAAAACCTATTTAAATCATTTAATGGCACATTAACTGAATGAGATTCTCTCTGTTTTCCTAAGCCAAGACCTTTGATTTTACGCCTTATATCTTGGGAGGATTGCTTTTGTGTTTGAAAAAGTCTGTAAGTGTATTGTATACGAGAATTTCTCAGAAGCTGTTTGACTCTATTTCTCAGAAGGCGATATTGTGTCATAACTTCATTATTGTTAGATTTTTTTGCTTTTCTGAACAAGGAATCACGTTGGGCCATAAGACAGCGGATTTCTGCGTTGATCCCGGGCACAGGGTGTTTTTTTGAGATTCGCTTTGTGCCAACAGATGCGTGTTTGTCATATAACGATAGAATAATGCGATTGAATTCTTCAACCATGTCTTCAACATTTGTAAAAGCTTCGATGTCGTGCCATGGGCTATTTAGAACATCTGCCATGAAGGCAACCTCATTCAATTTATTGAAATCTCTGTAGCTGATGAACTTAGTAGCAGCCTTAGGAACTTTGACAGAAGACACACAGTAGATAAGATCGTGTTTTGACATGGACGGGACTGGAAGCTGCCCAAGGTGGACAATATCTTGTGGGTCAGAAACAACAATAAGATCAATCAGTGTGTCAGCCTCGGCGGTGTGGTGTGTAGGTCCTAGTGGCAGTATAGTCAGGTTGCATGATTCGAACATAGTAGTGAGTAGTCTGTAGTCGTATCGTTGTTTGTCCTTAAGTAAGTCAGTGTTGTAGTCACCCATGAGCAAAACTCGACTATATCCTGGCATTAACCGAACAAGAACGTTTTCAAAATCAGCCAGGTGACCAACCTTGGATGGGCGGTAACACACCCCAAGTAACAGTACATCTGCACCCGACAGTTTAACTTCAATGAATAAAAATTCAGGCTTTGCCGAGTATTCAGATGGCGAAGTGCAGACCAACTTCGTCTTGAGATCTTCTCTTACGTATACGGCCACTCCCCCACCAATTTTATTTAGCCTATCATTCCTAAAAATAGTATAACCAGGCAAGGCCACTTCCGTTGACTGAATACTCGGCTTAAGCCAAGATTCCGAAACACCTATCAAGTCAAAGCTGCGATTTTTAAATATTTCTTTGATCTCAAAAATATGACCCATTAATGACTGAGCGTTAATATGTGCGAATTTGAGGTGTTTATGGTAGGGAGATAAGGATTAAGATAATATATCAGCTGTGGGCAGAGGCGAAGGTGATGGCGCGGGGAGGGGGAGCTGCCGGCCGGTATTGTGGCTGTCCTTGTTGTGCTGTGCTATCCTGGATCAGCTGATCCGCCCAGCCCGCCCCGGACCCGGCACCCCGCCAGAACAAAGAAGATAGCAAACACATTCACACACACATTCAGATAAACGTTTTTACAATATTGAAATTTGAAACAATATAACAATATATTTAGCTTTAAATTTGTTATTTGACTCATATTTTCTTTCCATAACACGTAATTTTCTGTCAGCTCAAAATATTTATAATTTTCACAATTGGTCCTGTTAAATTAATTAAGCTATATTTATTTGTTTTGGTACTCAAATTCAAGAATGAGGGCAAGCACACCTAACAATTTAAAGATATACAATTAATAGATTAACAAACATGGGAAATCAGATCCATCAAATCACGGTTTAAACAATTTGAAAAGAAATTTGTAATACAAGAACGCATATTTTAAGAACAAAATAATGGAAGTAAGTATTTTAAAATTTTTATGAGCTCCTGATAAGTAATTAAAAAAATAATAAAAACCTCTTTCACATTTAGATTAACTCTGGTATATGTTTTGTATTACAACGAACATACTGTAGTTTCCTATTTTTAAAATTTAGTCATAGCACACAAAAATAATATACAACTGACATTAAAAAATTTTTTTTAAATTATCTGCAACAACTGTTGTAATTATAAAAATAAAAAATAAACTAACCCAAATATTTCTTTATAAAAATTAAATTATACAATTGTTATAAACATGGATATATTGCCATATTATATAATAGAGTCTAATATATAATTTCTTTATTTACAAAATTTAAATTACTAAACCAATAACAAATATGTATGCTATTAAATGTTGAATATATCCAACTTATTATAATTCCTAACAGGAAAAAAAAATAAAAAAATAAACATAATTTAGTTTTTTAATTTGTCAGTTGTAAGCAAGTTTAGGATAAGGAATAAATAGTGTAAATAATAAATTTAAACGAAGTCAGCTTACAGTTTGGCTAGCAGTTTTGGTCAGTCTTAGTTTTCACCTTGCGGTAATTCGTCCAGTCGAGTCGCAGTCCCTCGGTTGCCGTCGCCGTCCGTCCACATGACACGTCCGTCTATGGTCCAGGTGTTCCGTCCCCCATGTACGGCGGCCGCTCTCCTGAACACTTCCAGCCGCGCCATGGTCAGGTCCTCCCTGATGACGACTCCGGAGCCCTTCAACTTCTTCTTCTTCTCGAACACGCTGCGCCGATCACGGTAGCTTACAAACTTTACGATGATCGGCCGGTGTCGCTGTTTGCCGTCCTTGTCGGGCTGTGGCTTGACACCAAGGCGGTGAGATCGGCAGACGGCGGTGATGGGCAGATCTATGTTTAGCTTCTCCTTGCAGAGCTCGACAATCAGCTGGTCCGTGTCCTCCCCTCGTGACTCAGGAACGCCAAACACTCTGACGTTGTTGCGTCTCTGGTACTGCTGCAGATCGTCAATTTTATCATTCGCTTGTTTATCTAGCAGCTTCACTGTCTCAGTCAACTCGGTCACTTGCGTTTTAAGCCTTTGCACCTCCAAGCTGAGAGGTTTCAGTGACGCATCGACAGCCTCCTGAACAGCTTGCTTGATATGTTCGGTTAACTTACTTACTAGCTGCTCTACAATGTTGTCACTAGATATACATTTCCTAACTTGGTCTTCAATGAACTTGGCGTTAACCTTGTCTACAGCAGGAGTAGGAGCCATGGTCAGTGTTTGTTCACCTTCCTTACCAGCAGGTATAGAGTCCAAAGATAACAAGCGCGTGGTTCTCCTCTTATCCGTCTTGCCCCGTGTCCGTGCAGCTGGTGACGAATCAAACATGAAAAGTATTTGCCAAAAGTCGATTTCCCACCGATTCACTGAACAACATAAAATAATGTTCACACGTATTTAAGTAAAAACACAATTGACGTGCACCGTACAATAGTCAAATCAGAACTAAGAGAAAAACCCAGTAAAACAGTAGGTTAAGAACGGAGCTAACAGAAACATGTGCACTCACTCCAATGTCATCTTATTTTCCATTCAAAAATATTAAGGCAAGAGAACCTAAATTTGTTTAAAGTAATTAATTAATATTTTGTTTATTATTTTTTATTACAGCTGTTAAATGAAATATAAATTTGGTTCTTGAAGAATCAGGTTAGTGAATATTGAAATGGAAATAGGATACAACTTGATTTGTATTTTCAATATGTAAAGATGAAATTTATAGAAAATTATTAAAAATATTACCTTTAAAATGGTTTGTAACTGATTTAAAACTTATTGTATTAACAAAAACACTACTAAAATCACTTTTATTGCACCAGAAAAATAGCAAGCTTTTTATGTATCAACATCAGCTGATCAAATATGTGATGGCAAACATATTGACATAGTTCCCCCAGGAAATTCTGGATCTTTTTATTTCAATTACAAGGGCAGACACAGTATGGTACTTCTCGCAATAGCGGATGCCAGCTATCGATTTCTCCTGGTGGACTTTGGAACAAATGGACGCAATTCTGATGGGGGCGTTCTTCAAAATACTAAATTTTATGAAAAATTGAAAAACAACCAGCTTTCCATACCGGAGCCGAATGACGTCACGGAAAATTTCAAAAAGGTGCCTTATGTTTTTGTTGCCGATGACGCTTTTCTCTCACTAAAAACATTATGAAGCCTTTTCGTCAGGTGCAGCTAGATTCAGCTGACAAAGAGATTTACAATTACCGTATTTCAAGAGCAAGACATGTTGTTGAAAATAGTTTTGGAATACTTGCAGCTAGATTCAGGATCTTCCACACTAAAATAAATTTGGAACCAGAAAACATAATAAAAGTAGTGAAAGCAACTTGTGCTTTACACAATTTTTTGACTGCACAACAGCCAACCTCTTATGCCTCTCCAAGTACTATATATCAAGAAAATTGTGATGGCACTATTGCTAACCAAGGTTTGGATTCCTCTGAATCAAACATGATCCCATTGCAACGTCTTAACCAAGGGAACATAGTTACAGGTGATAAACGGATAAGAAATGGGTACACTTCCTACTTTGTGAATGAAGTCAAACTTTCATGGCAGGACAGACGTGTATATAGAAATGTACAGTGAAATGTGTTAGTAAATGTTTTTCAATCCTGTCAAACTTGTTGTAATTTACATAAACTCATTCATATTTCTTAGAATTTTGTAAAGTATAACTTACCTCATCCATCACGATTTCATCTTCACCGTCCAAGTTTGAAATAGAAGTACTGGGCATATCGTTGTCTCCTAAGAATTCAAATAGATTGAAGTACCACAACGTTGGTGAATACACATTGTCCGTACCTGCTCCAGATTTCATTGACAAATCGCGTTTTTTCTTCTCCTTACGCACATTGCTTCTAAGGTTGTTTATTTTTTTAACAACCACACTCTTATTCGCATCGGGCTCTACCTCCTTCAGTTTCGTAACAAGCCTGGCATAAGCGGCCTCTCTCTTGTCACGGTTGTGGTACTCCTTGCTCTTAACTCGCCACCAACACGGTTCTGATCGATAAATTTCAATGAATTCCTCAATAATATGGTTCTGTTTTCGGGAAGACATGATGCATTTAACACAGCTTCAACAATAAACTAAACAATAGGCAACAAACTTAAACAATAGACAATAAACTAAATAAACTAGCAATAACCTAAACACAACACGAAGCTCTCTGAGTATTCGCCACAATTAACCTCACACCGGTGCAGGTTAGCCGGATGACACATACACGTTCAGGTCTACTCACCTGCGCAGGTAGAAAGAATTGAATTTCGATTCTTCTTCGGTCACCTGTACAGGCCGCTACGCCTGCACATATATAATAGTAGTGGCTGGCACACATGCTCCGGTTTACCGCACAGGTATACCTGTACAGGTAAACCTCTCCGGTATATCTTAACGTGTATGGCCGGCCTAAAGCCGGCCACACACGTAACGGTGTACATGACAGGTA
>JAQJVL010008656.1:0-18945 GCA_035578905.1 Stictocephala bisonia
GAATGGCAGGACTCCAACAAGTAAACTTTCCTGCAGATGTAAGATGTACTTATGACTTTGTAAAAGTTCCGTTCTAGCACTATACCATGAACTGTGTAAATAAATATTTCTCCCTGTGGTTAGCCAGGAGTTTAAAACAAAAAAAACTGTTAAACTAAACACAACTACCTAAAAACAAAAAACAAAAAAATCCTCCTCGCCAAATTTAAAAACACAACATTTTAGTATGAACTGAAAAACTGAACTGTTTTATTCCCAAAAACATAACTTATTATTGAACAGAAACAAATTTTAGAAACATACATATGAATTAATTAAGTTAACTCTTACAATAAGGATACAGGATCAAATCCGGGAACCAAAGCATACGTCTTATAGATAATTACGTTGTCCCTGATGATCATTGTGCTTCCATGTGAGTAAACAGATTACTTATGTTAGAGGTTTGTGTCCAACTTAAGAGAGTTACGATAGCTACAAGTGGCTTGCTTATTGCAATTTCTGAAATAAGACGTCAAGAGGCTCTGCTTAAGGAGTTCAAACATATCTTGAACCTTTTTGATATTGTACTTCTCTATTATAATGACATTACATACAAGGAGGGTGAACTAAAATCTAGGACTAAGCTCTGCCTCTCACTTAATTACAACCAATTTTTTGCCTAATGACTGCTGAGCTAAATCAAATATCCTTACAGGAAATAGAGCGTGAGTTTTCTTATTATATTAAAAAAAATTAAGTAGATAATATGGATCTGTTATGAAGAAGGTGAATTTTAATGAATCGTTTACAAACTGGCATGGGCATAACTACTGGAAATATAAAATGGAATTTGCAATAGATTAGATGAACTGAAGATAATACCAGTGGCATTGACTTATTTCCATAAGTGTTTTATTATTTTTTTAATTTGTGTTTTACCTTTGTGTGTATGTGTTCGCTACCTTCAAAGGACTTATCAACAAAAATTTTATAAAGGCAAGCCTGCTGATTCAGGCAATGACAAATTATTTTGATGTAAATTATGTTTAGTTATATAATTCCTGTACATATACAGTACATAAGTCAGAGACAGCTGTCACTTTACACTTGATAATATTTATAACCCAGAGACTGGGGGAATAAAAACATTCCTAGATTGGTATTCATAAGTATATGTAATTGGTTTAAAGCATGAAGATTTTTTAAAAATAAACATTGACAAGGCATAAAAATAATGATTCAAACACCTACTCTTCTCTTCAAACAAAAACAAACATAATGTAAGACCTATAAGAAAAACAAACTATGATTCTAATATCTTCTGATTTTTAACCACAAAATTCCATGCAAAATGAAATACAGAAGTAGAATTCTTACAAACTCAAAACAGAGAAGGTTGATATTCTAGTTCAAAACATTGACAGACTCTCAAACACGCTGAACCGACTTAAACATTTTCTTACCTTTATAAACCCAGGCACATATTAGTATCTATATTAGAACTCTCATGATAGATAACAACACATGATTATTCCTACATTAGTCTCAATTCTGTTTACAGAAGATTTTTTATTTTATTTTGCTATTGTTTACTTTTTCTTCCACTGATAAATTGCAATACAGTGGAATATCATTGTTTGATAAATGAATGTAGTCAAATACAGTAAATTAAACATTAGGTAAAACTGTACACTAAAGATTTATAATTTACTCAATTATAATTTGTCTACAATATAACATTTATAATATACAGGGTGAGGCAGACCACCCGTGCAGCATGTATAGCAGGAGAACGGTTTGGTCTAGTGGCCTAAAACAAAATGCTTTCCCCCTATATTGCATATGGGGAGTCCATTAAAAATGTTTTCATCAACCTTTTCGTAAAGAGTGTTGAAAAACTAGGGGCCATGGGTTCGAATCTCAAAATTATCAAATGCAAACCTATGGCAAATAATACATCATTTTAAAGGTCTTGTTGAAAGAAACTCATTGGTGAAAACAAAATTCATTTATCATGACACATTTCAAAATGGCGGCCATTTTTGTGAAAAATATTGACGTTTACGGAATACCCTATAGTTTTCTTACTGTTTGAGATAGGTTCATTCCAATTTCAATTTCTTACTTGCAAAACCTCCAGCTTCACTCTGATATGCCGCATGACTACTTTTATCATTATTTTGATATTGGCCCCCTAATAAGAATTTTGAAAAATTAAAAATTCCCTAAAGTCAAAATTTTTAAATAGCAACATGCATCATGTTGTATGTCATTTTAAAGCGCTTGTTAAGACAAACAAATTTTGCATTACACTTTTTTTTGTATCTCCAGTGGTTTTTGAGAAATAAGCACAAATGTGTTTTTAATAATAATTTTCCCACCTTTTCACGTTACTTTGGCCATACATTTTGTATTTAAAAAAATTATCAGATTTAAAAAAATATAAATTGGTATTTTTACTCTTAATGTCTCTTAAAAAATACACGATTTGTATTTTTTACAAGATTTGTAAATTCTTGTATTTATTTTCTAACTTTTAACATAATTGCAACCTTAAAAAATTAATAAGTAATAAGAGTATCGTACAAAAATATCCAGAATCCAACTGAACTTACTTTACTGTAGTTTACATGTGCTCGAATTGAAAACCATTATTTTCTATACATAAATCTATTCTGGAGGTAAAGCTATCTACAGCTCGCAATACTTCTTCGCCACTGATAGAATTTATACCATGTCTGATTCTCTGCATCATATCTTCGATTGTTGTTGGTCGTCTTTTGTACACTAAATCTTTCAGCCTACCCCACAAGTAGAAATCCATACAAGTTAAATCAGGAGATCTTGGAGGGTAGTTGACAGGACCACCTCTTCCAATCCACCTTTCAGGATAGTGTTCATCAAGAGTTTGTCTGACGTTGTTGGCGTAGTGAGGTGGTGCCCCATCATTCATGAACCACAAATTTTCTATGTCTTCGTCGGGTATATCTATTAATAGGTTAGGCAGGTGGTTTAGCAAAAAGTTGTTATAAGTGTCTCCAACTAGGTGTTCTCTGAAGAAAAAGGGACCTATAATTTTTCTACCAAGGATGCCACACCAAGTATTCAAAGTCCAGTATCTCTGGTTATCAACCTCTCGCATCCAGTGTGGATTCTCATAGGCCCAGTACCTCATATTATGGCGGTTCACTTCACCATTACTGCGGAAAGTTGCTTCGTCACACCACAGTACATTACGAAAAAAATGTTCACGTTGTTGTAACATTTCCCTAGCCCACAAACAAAAATTAATTCTTCGATGGCTATCATCACCATGCAGTTCTTGGTGTAATGATATCTTGTATGGGTGCATTTTGTTATCTTTCAAGATTCTCAACACTGACCTTTGACTCACACCCGCATCTAGAGCTATTCTTCTGGACGAGTCAGTTGGATTGAGTTGAACCGCTGCCAAAATGTCTGGTGCCGTATCACTTCTTACAGGCCTAGCTAGGGTTTTTCCTTTATTGAAATCAGGCTGAACCTGTCCTTTTTCACGCACACGACTAGCAAGTCTTTGAAAGGCCATTCGTGATTGAACTTCTCTGTCTGGATAACGTTCTGCGTAGAGATTCGCAGCAGCTGAGTAATTCTGGAAACATTCGCCTAACACCATTAGCATTTGGAAAGCCTCTTCATTTGTGTACGGCATTTCAATAAATACAGAACTATCATTCACAATAAAAGGACAAAATAAGGAGTAAAATGGAGAATTAAAGTGGTTGTCAAATAAAATAAGTTTTGTTTCAGGAACTAACATGAAGTGTACAATAATGCACTAGAACAGCTGATTTTACAAACAGCTGAAAATAATCAGCTGATTAGACAATCATAAGATTAATAATAATTGCAGTAACCCAGGAGCAAAGTATCAACTGGTTGTACAGAACAGTAAAGGCCGATTGTGAAAGGTACCTAACCATGCGAAGCGAGTAATGGTACTGTGTATAAAAACTATTAATATTTATTTATAATATTAAAGTATAAATATACAACAAACAATTTTAAATGATAAAATTACAATTATGGTGATTTCTGTTTTTTACAAAGGTCTCTTAATTTTAGCGAATCATACAAATCCAGAACCAAAAGGCCATCTGCCACATATTCCCTTCAAGATTATCTTAGTAATAAGCTTTAAACCAGATTGTAATAATACCAGGTTAGTAATAATACCATATCTGTATTATGAGCAATGATAACACAGTACTTAATGTAAAACGCTTTTTGCCTGTATTTGTCAAATTGAAATATCTTAATAAAAAATAAATTTGCTTACATAATTCCTTATTTCGATTTACGCAATTAAAATGTTAGATTTTGACTCAGTGCTTTCAGTTTTGGATGTCAGTGGCCAAAGTAACGTAAAAAGTTGGGAAAATTATTATTAAAAACACGTTTGTGCTTATTTCTCAAAAACCACTGGAAATACAAAAAAAAGTGTAATGCAAAATTTGTTTGTCTTAACAAGCGCTTTAAAATGACATACAACATGATGCATGTTGCTATTTAAAAATGTTGACTTTAGGGAATTTTTAATTTTTCAAAATTCTTATTAGGGGGCCAATATCAAAATAATGATAAAAGTAGTCATGCGGCATATCAGAGTGAAGCTGAAGGTTTTGCAAGTAAGAAATTGAAATTGGAATGAACCTATCTCAAACAGTAAGAAAACTATAGGGTATTCCGTAAACGTCAATATTTTTCACAAAAATGGCCGCCATTTTGAAATGTGTCATGATAAATGAATTTTGTTTTCACCAATGAGTTTCTTTCAACAAGACCTTTAAAATGATGTATTATTTGCCATAGGTTTGCATTTGATAATTTTGAGATTCGAACCCATGGCCCCTAGTTTTTCAACACTCTTTACGAAAAGGTTGATGAAAACATTTTTAATGGACTCCCCATATGCAATATAGGGGGAAAGCATTTTGTTTTAGGCCACTAGACCAAACCGTTCTCCTGCTATACATGCTGCACGGGTGGTCTGCCTCACCCTGTATAATTTTGCAGACTGGACAAATATTAGGCTAATACAATTCAAAATAAAATGGTTTTGTAATGTCACAACAATAATAAAAAAATCAAGCTAAACCAAATAGGAACCATGGTGAAATCAGTTTTGTAGAATAGTCTTTTTTATTGATTCTTAATGAAAGTATCAAACCCACGTGATTAATTTTTAATCAGATCATCAAAAATGATAATTTCCATATGCTATGACTACTAACCAGGAGCGGTATTTGAGGCGCAAAGAGGCCTCCTAGGCAGGCGATGGCACAACAAAGACCAACCATGGACTGCCGAAGTTCTGTAGGGAATAACTCCGCTCCCACCTCATACACTACTGTATAAGATACTGTGACAGCAAACTTTCCCAAGAGGAACAAGCAAAGACGGGTCACATCAGCATCTGTCACAGTTGTTAAACTTGAATAGTCATTTGAGTAATTTCATTAAATTTTCTTTGTTAACATATTTTATACTTTGAATTTGTAAACAAAATATTTTTCTGTTCTTATCAGTTCACAAAAAAGAATTATTTAGAGTTTGATTTTAAATTAAATAAGTTCAATATAATTATAATTTTACCGTTATTTTATTCATTATTATGTCTTTAAAAGCAGATTCAAAAGATATTAGCTGCCCCTAATTTATATTGTGAATGAGTTATGACAGTACATGAACGAGTGTGCTCTTTGTTAATAACTAACGTCGACTTACGCTCAGAAAAGTCATTAATTACCCAATATCAAGGGCAGCTAAGGTCAAACAACTTATTGTGAAATCCAAACAATGTACTTTTTATCTAAATCAGTGGTATAACCAAGATATTTAAGGGGAGGATCCAAGATAAGAGGGGATGGGGTGGAAATTTAGTAACAGAGATATGTATTCAAGCCAGTTTTAAACGTAAAATTAGCCCTTATTTTATAAATCATAGATGCATTAGAACATAATTTAAATACTTATTTATTGGGTATCTATTAAAAGTTGCAGTTTTTTTAGGACTAAAAATTACTTAAGCTTTATCTATGTGCTTTTTAATAATAACTAAAATATATTTGTTCATAATGTGTAACAAGACATTCAAAATTAGATTAAAATATACTAAATTATTTCAGACATGAGATTTATTTTCAGGCTATACTATTCTTATAAGAACGCAGGTGAAAGAAGTAAAAAAAAAAACTTATGTAATCATAAGTAACATAAGAAAAACATTTCCTCAATGAAAGTAAGACAGCATTTATGTTTACAAGATCACATATTTATTGACTAGCGAAGGCAAACCTGATACTTATTATATGTAGGGTACTTATTTTAATTATATTGAAGTAGATTGTATTAATTTGCTTGTTAACTACAATTTAAAATCCAATTTATGCGTTTTTTTTTTTTTTTTACAGAAAAAAATCAATTTTTATTTATATAATTTTAAGTGCTGTAAACAAATTCAACACTACAGACAAATTAATTTTTCAAAAACATAAAAAATCACGGGAACGAACCACACTATCTACTTTATACACATAGTAAAGGGCGTATAGCCAATAATGTCGTCTGTTCTGTTTATCACGGATGGGCTGGAGGCACTTAGACCTGGAGGAGTTCTTTTATAAGAGCTGATATTTAGATTGGTAATTATAACTAACATATTTAGTTTATTTAGAAAAATAACACAACTGTTTTAAATTACTGATATAATTTCATAGAAAAACACAGTATTAATGTCATAGTATCATGATGACATTATAATTTTACTTATATTTTTTTATGGATCGAGAGGGAATATAATCTAACTTTAAGGGGGAGGGGTTGTGGTTAAAATGGAGTTTGCTCAATGGTTACTATCAACGTGAACACTACTAGAGGAGTCTAGGGTGTCCATGTTGGATGGTAGTCAAAGTTCAGATGTTGTCTAGGGGCAAGAATTGAGTGTCAGGCTTGCAAGTTAGCTGAAAATCAGACTAACACTACGTGGTTCAAACTCCAAATAAAGCTGTAGGTTGCCCTGGCTATTAATAAATATGGCTATTCTAAATAGCTCTTAGTTAGTAACAATGACTACATTAGTTCATTTACACTCAAAAATATTGAGTAATTCATGTAGTTATTTTATTATAATTGCTAAAAATTCAAAGATTAATTAATTTTACCTGAAGGAATAAAAAGGTAGATCAGACATGGTATGGATGCTAAGAAGCAAGTAAGTTGAAGTACAGTTTTGCGGCCTATCTTGCAATATTCCATGCTTATCCACATAGTTGTGTAGGCAGGGATTTCAACCAAAGCAATCAGCATGAAGTTTACGTACTTGTTTCCACCAAGTGTCACTGACATCAGTGATAATCCAAAATATACGAACACAGTCAATAACCTGCAATATTAAAAAAAAATATGTATTATTGTAATAAAATTTGGGAAAAAAATAGCTAAGAGATATATTTTTTCACCACCACTTGAATGAAGCAACCAGGAGAGGAGTAGTGCAACATTATTATAGGCTGTGTGACAACACTTCCTTACACTTCATGTACTCTTCCTTACATAGCACCTGTCACTTTCAAGCCTACTACATTCTGACCTGGGCTACAGATGGCGCTAGTGCAAAAAATTCTCCTGCCAAGTGCAAATTGCGAAGTCTTGTTTATTTCTTCAATCTGAGGGGCAAATGCAGTGATGGAAATATACCGGACAATAGTTGCACATATCAAAAGAACATCAGTTATACAAAATAAAGAGGCATACTAATTTCTGGATAAGTTCTGATCCATAACCATGCCTATCCTTACACTGCTGCATAACAAAAAGACTACTTGATCAATAGCAATTGGATCACTCACCCACACACGTTCAATGGTATTGACCCATCCAACCACCCATACTCGTACAGTGGTATTGACACATCCAACCACCCCTACATATACAGTGGTATTGACCCACCCATACATGTAGTGGTTTCATTTAATTTCATTAACATCACACTCACACACAACTCGTGATACCTCAGCAAGTGATTTTTGACTACAAATATTAGTGGTTACACATATAATGATTAATTATATTAATAAAATAACTTCTTTAGATTACCATTGAAACAATAAAGACAAGAAGGGAAGAGCCCTACAGTCGGATGCAAATTAAACTATGCTTAAAAACTTTCTCTGGAAAAAATACACAACTTTCCAAAATCGGATGAATGTCTAGTATAAAGAAGACAGAGAGACATGCATTCGCTTTTTTATATTTATAGGTAAAACAAAGCATAAAATGAACCAAACTTACTATCTTTTCAAGACAGGTTTATAACCTTCTCAATATTATAAACATTATTAATTACATTCTAACAACTGTTAAAATATCATAAACATCATTGTTTAAATTTGAACAGTAGTTACTTTTCAGTTAATTTATTCTCTTTACAAGTTATTCTTATGGCTGAAAAATGTACTTAGAGGGCTTTCCCTTTCAAAATGAAAATACTGAATATTGAAGCTATTATTACAAATGGAACTACAAATAGAGGCAAATGTTTTGATACTTTAATCGTTCAAATTGATCAAGAAATGACGGAGAGGTAAGGTTAGCAAAAAATGGCTTAATGTATTATATATAAGGTTGACTAGTGTTTCGCAATTATTTTCACCCAAGGACCATTAGACACTTCATAAAAATATCAGCAGCCCATAAGATATTGTACGCAAATTAAATTTAAAAACTGAAAAAAATTAAAATTTAAAGTTATATTGGCAGTTTAATAAATTGGAAAAACTGAAAAAAATAAGTTGTGCACTATGAAAAACTTGCCCACAACAAATGTAAAATTATGTACAAAAGGTCTACATTATTACAGCCTCTCATTGAATTTCCTAGTCTCGCATTTCACTATCAAGTCTACGTTTGTCTCAGAGAAATTATACATATAGAGCAACAATTTGAACTATTTTATTCATATTAAACTAAACATCATCAAGGGCAAATACATACTACTATTTTGATGCAACAAACAGTGTTTTATTGTCTTGTGTACTATGGCCATTATTAGATATAACAATATCTTAACTTACCTAAGGTAACTTTCTTAAAATAAAATGTGCACTTAAATTACTGTGAAAGAAATATACAGTCAAATTTATAGTGTCTACTCATTTCACCATGCATTGTTAATAGCATAATTTATCTGAACATTCTGGTGGACCGCTTGCCATGGACCACAGATTGGCGTCACTGGTATAGACAATAATTACAGTAGCTGGAAGCACATTAGATTACTTAAATTTCAAGATGAATTTAATATATGCTTCTATTAGACTTCATTCTGCTAAGGGGATCTTCAAACATCGTTGACATACGGCAATCTAGTTTTGATTTGAAGCGTAACAATATCTGAAACTAAAATTTTTTTTCAGATATTGTTACCAATTTAATTAGTTGTTCTTTTCTTATCTTTGATTCCCTAAAACTGAATACCCACTAATCAGGATCTAGTTTTTATTCAAAAGTAATACAGCCTAGTTGGTCTTACATGAAAAATAATATTTATAATATACATAGCACTACTTAATTACAATTCAAGAAAATAATTTTATACTAAAAGCAGAGTAAAAGATTGAAACTCAATTAATCCTTCTAACTATCTTGAATAAATTCAATTAACACTTACCATGTGAGGGAACAGATGGCAAAACGCTTTAATAAAGGTGGAGAATTGATGAGATCCTTGAAGACAGACCGATTCTGTGTGACTTCTGCTTCTTTTACCTGTAACACGAGTGTCTGGAAAATTGGTGTCAGACGAGATAGCAATACTTATTGGTCTTATTCTACACTGAACTTACTCCATAAACCGCCTTCAAGACTAATGAGTATGAAATAAAGTTTTAAAAACATTTTTACAGATTTCATCATAAGGGATTATACCATTAATAATCCTTTTGTGATGTAGACATTTACCATACACGTTAACCATGCACTGACTTTGTTGCTAAAATAGAACAAAGAAACTAAATAAAGAAAAAACTCCATTGAGGTTAAAATGAAAGGTTCTTTACATTATCTAGCACAAAATGTTGAATGTCCATGTACTTTGTATCTTGGAAACAAAATTATTCAGTCTGTTAATGAAGCCACCAATGGAGCCATAGTGAGTCTTGAAGAAATATTTTGTCATAGCTCCTCTATTTCTCTGCTCTACCCTACCATATGCATTAAAAATATTATTCTTTAACCCTTTTACCGCCAAGGGCCTATATATAGGCTCTAATAAGTTGGGCAGTTGACCGCCAAGGGCCTATATATAGGCCCTGGGAGTAGTGACGCTCGACCGCCAAGAGCCTATATATAGGCCCTGGGAGTAGTGACGCTCGACCGCCAAGAGCCTATATATAGGCCCTCTGCATTTTTGTTGTTTATACAATGAATTACTTAATTTTTTCAGCATAAATATATATCACTATATTCAGAACAATATTTACAACAAGAATATAATCTACTTTAGTTGAATACAATACTTTTGCATAGTAAACACAAAATATGTGAAAAACGTCAATTATTTTTGTCAGTGCCCAGCTGATTGAATGGTGAAGAAATCAGTTTCTGTCTGTTGTGTTCCTGAGATTGGTGTTTTTAGGTTATGATACAAGTATGTATAGTTTATTCAATCGTGTTTATATGAATTTTATTATTATGTAAGTGTATTTTTGTTTTATATTTATACTAGTACAGTGCCAAAATGTGTGATAAGCGACGTTCACCAGTAAGTGAAGGAACACTGATAAACAATGTTATTCAATCAGGGACAAACATTGTAATTATTGATGATAATGTTTATGATAGTATGGATGATTCTAGTTCGTCTAGTATGTTATGTATGTACGCCTATAGGCTTTTCTATTCCTAATTCTGATTAAAATGAGTTGTTGTACTATTTTAGTCATATATTTATAAAAAAAAAACAATTCTTAATTTTTTAAAATGAAAACTTACTCAATTATTCTCTATTAAATTTCAAACCAAATTATATATACAAAGAATTTTAAAATGACATTTTTATTTTTCTTATTAACTTTAAAATTAAAAAAATTTTCTAAACTTTATTTTGCATTTTATTTTTGCTCCTACGAAAACGTTACATGTTAGTAATAGACTAGTAAGTCATATCACATTAAAGATAATTTCTTAATGAATAAAATGGTGAAAACAGAATTCTTCTATCTTTCAAATTGATGTAACCACGATCGTTTTTGTGAACGGTTGTAAAAAGCGGCAAAATGCTCTGGCGGCCGGGCGACACGCTATGATCCTAGCGTCTGGCGGCTGAGTGACACATTGACCCTCACCTACTATGGCGGTCGAGCGCTCGACCGGCAATAATTGTATGGCGGTAAAAGGGTTAAACTCAAAACCCCCTTTCTTCTGAAGAAGGGATAAAAATGTATAGTATCATACACGTGGAGGGAATTGTCATAAGCATTTCAATGTATTTGTCTCTCATTACCCATCCCTTCAATGAATCTCTTTTCAACTTTAACTGCTTTAACCTTAATCATTTTAACAAAGAAATCTTCCTTATAACTAATTTAATCTGTCTAAAATAAAAAATATATCACTGCTCTAATGCGAGTTATAGTAAATGAATGGTTTATTTTTCATTTCTTCAGTAATAAAACAATTTAGGGTTACTAGGGAACACCCATGGGATTTGTGTGCCAATCCCGTCACTCAATGCGCTTGTGACACATCGGCTTTTGGCCTCAGCTTGTGACTTTTAACAAAAAATATTTGTAGGTAAACTGTATTAAGTGAAATCATAAATTTATTTACATTAGCTCAATAACTACACTTAAGCTATAATATAGTTAAATTATAATATAAATACAAACACTCAAAGTTATTCTTAGTATTTTTCAAAAGTTTTAATTGATTTTATTTAACAGCTGATGATTACAGACAACCATACAGACAACCATGCAGACAACCATACAGACAACCAGACAGACATGCATTTGCTTTTTCATATTTATAGACCAAACAAAACTTTCACTGAATCAATCACATTTACTCTCTCTAAGGACCCTATTACACGAGGCAACTAGTTAACTGGTTGGTCTGGATACATTGTTTAAATGAGACCTTATTAAACGAGGCAACTGCAGTTGTCCGGCCGGCAATCAGTGGTCGAGCAGTTGCCGAGGCGGCACGAGGCGACTAGTTGTTCACAACCCGGCAACTAATTTCCCATGACTTGGGCAACTAGTGACCGGCAACTAGTTGCTTCGTGTAATAGGGCCCTAAGAAAGATCTATAAATTTCTCAACATTATAAACATCATGATTTACATTCTAGCAGTTGTTAAAATTTCATAATCATCATTGTTCACATTTGTACAGCTGTTACTTTTTCATTAAATTAAATCTCTCCATGTTATTCTTATGGCTGAAAAAGTACTTTGAGGGCTTCCCGAGTCCATCAGAATGAAAATAATGAACAATTAAAACTTTATTGCACAAATACGAATAAATGCAAATTTTTTTGAAACCTTCAAATTGATCAAGAAATAACAGGAGTTACGTTAACAAAAAATGGCCTCACGTTTTACATATAAGGATGACATAGGTCATGGGGGGGGGGGGATTTTACAGCCTATCGTAGTATACTTTGGTCTACGTTAGTTACTAAAAAGTAATGACATGAACGTATAAATAACAATATAATGTAGTTAATATAGATTAAGATATTTTTGATGGGACTTTTGCAATTGAAAAATAAAAAATCCTACTCATTTTACATTTTAACCGCCGGTTAATTTTTTAATAGTTTCCGTAATCACCGTGTCAGTCATTTTTGACTGACTATAAACATTCCATTGGTGCCGGGTCAGTCGTATAAGACTGACAGTGATGTGCCGACTTACGCCAGGCGAGTAGACGAAAGATTTCCCGCTCATGCCGCACCATCTATTGGAGGTTATACTAACCTGACTGTGACGTCTGAAAGTTATTTTTTCCTCTGTGACGCCATGTCAGTCTTTTTCAACTGACACTAAACAATCACCTATCTGCTAAATCAGTGCAATGACATTTGAATTAGTGCGTTGTAATGACCTGACGAGCCTACTATATGCCATTCTTGTTATTTGGTGGCTCATGACCAAGTTTAAATGAAAATATCAAAACTATTATTACTCATTTTTGTTTGATTTTAAGCAATTTTTTCACATAATTTCTTATTACATTTGTCAGTTTTATAGTTGTATATTAACGTATAGTTACTTCTCTTTCAAAAAGTGTTTTTATTTATCCTTTTAAACTTCAATAAGGGCAATTTAAAATTTAAAAACCTTACTGTCAGTCATATTTGACTGCCATGGCGTGAGCTGGAAATTTGCTCTCAGTCATATTTGACATGGCGTGAGCTGCAAATTTGCTGTCAGTCAAATATGACTGACAAAATGAAAGTTGTATACTCTGCTTAAATAGCCTGGCATGTGTGGGAAGATAGCAAATGTTGAGGTGGCCTGGGGGAAGTCACTGTCAGTCATATTTGACTGACATGGCGGTTAAAGTGTTAAAAATATATATTAGTGCTATCAAATAATTAAAACAAAAAGGAGGTACCCACTTGCCTTGTCCATTTTGGCTTGCAGTTTTTGCAGATTTTGTTGCATTATTTCTGAGACATCCTTTTTGTTAACATGTGCTATCTTCTTGACAGTAAGCACTACTTCCTCAAAGCGGTTTTTGATCAGATACCAGTGGACTGATTCGCTGACAAACCTGCAAGATTCATGGTATCAACAAGGGCATTAGAGACATAATGAAATCAAGAGGTAAGAGTCTAGTAAGCACAAATACACATGTATTGAACAATTCAGTGCATCCTAGATACTCAACATGATAAGGTGTCTACATCATCATTTATTTAGCTACAAATAACTCTTAACATATCCTATCTCTTGTGTACACAGTACTTACAACAAGTTTAAACTCACCCTATGACACATGCTTTTAACAGGCCATAACCACTTACTCTACTTGTGAAAATCTTGATGAGAATTCACCTTTAGTTACACACAGACAACACTCAAATACTTTCCCACCCCTGTTTAGAGCTTTATTTTCTTGGGAACTTCAACAAATATTAAGTTCCTCTAAATAAATACTAAATAGTTACTAGATAAATATAAACACTATTGAAGAGAGAACACTCATACATCTATTTATTTATCATTAAGACTGGCCATCAAGTTATCGGTAAACTTTTGGGTTACATATTTACGAATGAATATGCCACATTTCTTCCATCTTTCTTACTGTAAATACAAATGCAAGTAGGCAATTAGGTTCCTCTAATTTTTTTTCTTTTTTCCAAATTACAACCAGAAAAATTATTATAGATTATGTTATCTTATATGCTATAACATTTAAAAATGGATTTCTCCAAAGAGATTCATTTGATGTTAGGTAGGATTAGGCCATGTCCTATTTTTTAAGAGCGGTACGTACATTGATGTGTCCATATGGATTTTCATCAAGGTAAAAGATGCATATGTTGTAATTCTCAATCAATCAACCTAAATTGAAAAGATTGTGCCAGCATATTCCCTGACCAACTTGTGCTTGAGGCTTGTAATAATGGTTACAAGGATTTAGGTGCAGTAATCTCAACATATATAATCCAAAAACAATGTAACCACTCATCATGAAATCACGGAACCACAGAAAAAATTTTGATGAAACTTAAAGGGAAGTTAGCTTTTATATCATAGAGATCCACTAATAAACGATTTCTTGAAATGACATTCCTAAGGGATAGAAACAGCTGCTCAGCGTTTCCTTTTTATCCATAAGAATAAACCTGGTATTAATTTAATTTAGTAATTTACTTGAATAGTTTTGTGTGATCTCTATTGTTACATTTGTTCTTTGCATTATAATATTTAACACGTTGACTGCCGTGAGGGCCACCGGTGGCCCACACAACAATTTTAGCTCACGCTATGAGGGCCACCGGTGGCCTCACTAGATTTCAGCCTGGCGCCACAGCTGTTTCTACGGTAAAGTTCAATATTCATTGTTCCGAGTTCTGTGTTCCATGCAACCGGAAATGACCCCCCAAGTACAGAAATAGCCGACATCCAGTCTTTTGCCACCATTTTGTGAAGTTATTGATGAGGTACACCGGTGGCCCTCATGGCGTGGGGGCAAAACTTTACATATGCCATATGATATTATGTTTCAGCTGTTTTGTTGTGATTTTTATATTTTCTTCCCGCGCACTGATCAGCTTTTGAGGTTAAGTGTTTAGTAAGTGACATTGATTCTTTTTGTGACAGAAACTAGTCTGTCTAAATGTTGTAAAAACTAGTTCAAATATATAAAAACGTATTTAAGGTTGCTTTATTTAAAAACCAGAGGACTGTTTTCTATCACATTTTATGAGCTTTCAGAATATATCATTAAAAATTATGTAATACTAAAAATGGCGCTACAATTTGTGTTTGATTTATAAAAGACGCAGGGGCCACCGGTGGCCCACATGGCGCACAGCGGCACGTATGACATAGGCTATTGGTGGCCCTCATGGCGTCAGGCGGACATACAGTTTTTACTACGGCGGCCCCAGAATGACACAATAAATTATCTACGCTGGCAGTCAACGTGTTAAAAACACATGTTATTAGTTCAAATATGTAGTCAAGGTAACAAAGAACAAATTATTTACCATACACTGGTTATTAAAAGTTTTTGGTTGAATGTATTTCTTTTTATCATTTTACAAAATTTAAGTCTTTTTACTACAGGTTATGGGCCCAGGAATTAGTCATTCAGTGCTTTTCATATTTAAATTTTCAAGTTAAGTGTTTGATATGTCAAATTTTCAAAATTCATTACCAATTGAGAGAATCAAAGGTCGTGAAAAGTTTAATACATGGAAATTTGCAGTCCAAGCCTATTTGGAAGATTTGAATCTATTGGACTGGAGTATCTGGTGTAGAACAGGATAAGAGAAAGGATACAAAATGTCGTTCAAAGCTGGTTTTATTAGTTGATCCGGTGAATTATGTACATATTCAAAATACAACCACAGCTAAAGAAGCTTGGGACAGTTTAAGGCTTTTCAGGATGATGGATTAACCAGAAGAGTTGGACTTCTCCGTATTCTGATAACTACAAAACTGGAAGACTGTAGTTCCGTGGAAGAATATGTGAACTGCATAGTCACAACTGCTCACAAACTTACGACCGTGGGTCTAGAGGTAAGTGATAAATGGATTGGAACAATATTACTTGCTGGTCTATCCAATCGATTTGAACCCATGATAATGAGAATTGAATCTTAAGGGAGCAAAAATACGGCGGATGCAATAAAAACAAAGTCATTGCAAGATATCTCTTCAGTGAAATTAGATTCATTTTCTAAAGAGACTGATTCTGCACTGTATAGCTCTAATTCTAAAGGAGCAGTTTATAAAACAAATAACAAGAATAGGATAAGGAGTAATTCTGACAAAATATAAAAAGGTCCCAGATGTTACAACTGTAATGGTTATGGTCACATTGCAAAGAGTTGTTTTTGTTCAAATGGAGTAGGCAGTAAGTGCACAAATAATTAGAAAGGTAATTTATCACTTTTTGCTGCATTTTCTATGCAATCTGATGATTATGGAGAATTTTATCTGGACAGTGGAGCATTTTATCATTTATGTGTTGATAATAAAATGCTTCTCAATGAAAGGAAAAGTCAAGAACTGACAATTGTCACGGCAAATAATGAGAAGATGGTAACTGATACATAGTCGGTGACACGGGACTTTCAGTATCTATTTCTGGTAAAACTTCTGAAGTAAATGTAAGTAATGTATATTATGTGCCAAACTTAAAAGTTAATTTACTATCTGTTAGTCAAATTGTGAATAAAGAGAACTCTGTGGTATTCAACAGTCAAGGAGCCAAAGTTTTCAATTCAAATAATCAGTTGATTGCTTCAGCCAGTTTGACAAACAATCTATTTAAGTTAGATATGCATCATAATAAATTTGCTCTAAGCATGCAATGTAATGATATAACTCTCTGGCATCAGTACATGAGACATTTAAATTATGATAGTTTGAGGAAATTGACTAATGGCTTGGCTGATGATATCAACATTTCTGAAAGTAAACCAGGAATTAGTATATTAAGAGAGATAGGACATCAGCAAACTTACCTTAAAAGACAAGTTCACTAACATCAGAGTAGTAGTCACAAACACAAAATACACAAAAGCTCACAAATTTTCAACACCACTGGCATTTTCTTCAGGTGAGTAGAGGGAGAGAGAGAGAGACACTGAAATGACTTCCACTATTGCTGGGTAGGTGGCTGTGGTGGGGGGGTGTACATCCATAGAGCAACACTCAGGTGTAGATGCAGTATTTCAGTTAGTATATATATAAAAATATAAATGAAGTTTGCTGATGGGGAAGGGGTTGAAGGGAAGTGGTCTATCTTATGTTCAGATTAGGTGGGTCACGGGATTTTGTTATCCATTGGTGTGCTAATTCCATCCTTCGGAGTTGGGAACTATTGGCATGGGAAGGAAGGGATCTGATTACCTTAGTGGTGTAACACTGATCAAAATTTTGATTATGGAGAAGAGTATGGGCAGAGACAGGTTTTTCAGGATTTTGGACTTTGCAATCATGTCTATGGCCATTCATGCGTTTACGAAGGGTTTCACTGGTAAGGCCAATATATTGGGCAGGACAGTGCTGGCACTGGAGTTGATAAATTAGATTGGTGGAATCACAGGAGTGGTTTTCCGGTATCTTGTAGGTTAAGGAGGTAGTGGAGCTGGTAAAAGATGTGGCTGAGAGATGAATAGGGCAGGTTTTGCAAGATTTCTTGTTACAAGGATTGGAACCGGGTGGTTGCTGGTCTTTAGGACAGGTCAGGATGTTGGGATCAGGTAACTTAGGATGGACCAGGATCTGGCGGAGGTTTTTGTTTTGTCTGAAAGTTACAGTAGGAGGTTTTTCAAGGAGATCTTTGGTGTGGGGGGAAGCTTTTAAGATGTTGAAGCCATCTTTCAGGATTTTGTTGAGTTTTTGTAGGCCATGGTGGTAATTAGTGATAAGGGGTAAGCATTGGGAACTGCTTCTGGTTTGGGGTTGGTTTTGGGACTGGGCTAAACGGATTTGGTTTTTAACAAGGTTGGTAGGGTAACCTCTCTTTTGGAAAGCACTGACAAGTTGGTTGTTGTATTGATTTAGGTTTCTGGGAGAGGAAATGATACGTTTGGCACGGGTGGCTAGGCTATAGGGTAGGGAGCGTTTAGTGTTGTTGGGGTGACAGCTGGTATAGTGAAGGTATTGTTGTTTATTGGTAGGTTTGATGTGAATATCAGTTTGAAGGACACCGTCCTCCAATCCAATTTCAACATCAAGGAAGACTATGCGTTCAGAAGAGGATTGCCAGGTGAAATTCAGTGATGAAAAGTTTTGTAGGCTTTGAAGGAAGGTTTCAAGATTGTTTTCGGAGTCAGTCCAGATCATGAAAATATCATCGATGAAACGGAGCCAGCAGAGGGGTTGGACGGGTTGTTTTTGAAGGAAAGTCTTCTCCCAATTTCCCCATGAACAGGTTGGCATAGGAAGGGGCCATGCGGGTACCCATAGCGGTACCCTTGATCTGGAGGTAGTTAATGCCAGAACTTTGGAAGTGGTTTTTTTCAAGGATGAATTGAGTCAGCTGAACTAGGAAGGAAGTGCTAGGCTTGGTGTTTGGAGGGCGTGTATTGAGGAAATACTCAATAGCAGCTAAGCCATGAGCGTGGGGTATATTGGTGTACAGTGAAGTAGCATCAATGGTAACCAGTTTGGTGTTAAGGGGAAGGTTGGGAAATTAAAAAAAAAAAAAAAAAAAAAAAAAAAAAAAA
>JAQJVL010008657.1:0-18944 GCA_035578905.1 Stictocephala bisonia
GTTTAAGTGTGAATAGTTTTTTCCTGAATGATCCAAGAGAATCGTGGAAAAAGTCCACATTGCAGGCGACAAGATTGCCCATCTCCTGTAATCTACTCTTTGGTGCATTTTTGAGGTAGTTTGTTCTGTGGTGTTGATGGGCATATATCCAGTGATCTTGTTCTGACAGGAGTCCTCAGGTTGACTTTTACCAATAATTCTGGGCAATCGACAGTTCCTTTAATGAGTTTGAACAGAAATACCAAGAGTCAACAACGTGTTGACGAAGTTGAAGAGGGTGAAGGTTGAACATCTGCACTAGAAGATCGGGCTGAAGTAGTTGGTCAGTTTTGAAGTACAGTTGTAAAACAAATCTGCTTTGAATTTCCTGTAAGCGGGTCGACAGGTAGAGCTGATGAGGCGTCCATACAGCAGAGGCATATTCAAGGAACTGTCGAATAAGAGCCTTGTAGAGAAACACCAAGGATGCCGCTGATAAGCCTGATCTTGATGTTCTATACAGCAAACCCAGAAGTCTTGAAGCGCTGGAGCAGATGTGATCAATGTGTTGGTTGGGCGTTAAGGTTGGGCTGAACCACACCCCAAGATCTTTGATAACTTCACAGTGACTCATCTCCGCTCCATCAATCCTGTAGACGATCAATTATGGACTGCAGCTTCTTGAGTAAGTGACGACCTTGCATTTTGAAACGTTTAAGAGCATAGCATTAGAGGAACACCATTTAGTGATGTTATCAAGTGAGAGTTGCAGGCGTCCAACGGAGCAGTCGTCTTCTATTAGAGAAATAGTTTAATATCAGTGGCCAGATGAAATTTCACTATATTTTTTGCGAAGAGTCTGATCATAATGTCTCTTACACAGCCCATGAGAGAGCAGATTAACCGTTTTATTTTCTTCTTTTCAGCGTCCTTAATCAAGTCTTTGAAAGCTGCCTCATAATCAGGAATTTCAGGTTTATGGCAATATCTTGTTTTAGTCACTAACCCATACACAGTTGCACTATCATGTTTTTTTTTTTTTTTTTTTTTTTTTGGCAGGTCAAGAAAGGAAGTCTGATGCCTCAGGTCTCCCAAAGCACTTCTAAAAATCACCGCTACACCTGCACTTATATGTCTGACATGTTCTATGTCTGCTGAGATGCAGTGAGCAAAAGCGATGTTTATATTATTTCTAAGACAGTGTATCGTTTGCTATATTTAGTTCTTTTACGGTGATTTTTGGAGCCTGTGTATTATTTAGTTGCAGTCTTGTCATCGTGTGTAATGCAAGCATTGAATATAAATCTTCTTTTCCATGTTTGCTCAAATGAAGTCCATGATTTGTAAAAGACTGGCGTGATATTAAGTTGCTTATCGGTCCAAGAGAGATATTTACCATGTGTTCTACCCAACTGCCAAGTTTGGGTAGAACACCATGTAAGAGGATGTGAACAAAAGGGAGATTTCGACTTTGAAGATATTTTTAGGACAGTTGTTTGCGAAAATTCACTTTGAATAATATTTGCACTGGCTAACCAAAATAACTATATTATGTGTAAATTTGATGTTACAACAGCCTTTTTATATGGTGATCTAAAGGAAAGTGTTTTCAGGAAAATTCCAGATGGCTATGACGATTGTGGAAAAATATGTAAATTAAATAAAGCCCTTTATAGACTAAAACAAGCACTGTTAACATGAAATTGTACATTTAAACAAGTACTTGAGAAATCTGGATTAACACCAACAGTATTTGAGAAATGTATATTCAAAAATAAGGATGGAACATTGATAATTGCATTCATTGTATGTTGATGATGGAATAGTGTGATTAGTGACACAACAGAAAAGGTAGCAAAAATGTTGATGCAACTTAAACATCATTTTGACATAAAAGAAGATAGAGATCTTAAGATATTTTTGGGAATGGAAATAACTAGGAAAAATGAATCACTAAAATTGACACAAGAAAAGTACGCAGAAAATATATTGGTAAGGTTTAATATGGAAAATGCGAAACCAGTAGACACACTTTGTGAAATAAATATAGAAAGAGATCTCAAACCAGCTAATAATTTTCCTTATAGAGAAGCTATTGATAGTGTGTTGTATCTAACTATAAGAACCAGATCTGATATAGCTTATTCAATAAATCTAAACAGTAGAAATGTGGAAGATCCTACAGAAAAAGATGTTGGAAGAGTTAAGAGAGTAATGAAATATTTAGATGGAACCAGAGACCATGGTATTCAATATCAAAAGACTGATAATGATGGGAGGATACATAGGTTTTGTGATGCTGATTATGCAGGTGATGTAAATACAAGAACAAGTACAACTGGATATATAATTTATTTAGGCGGTGGACCTATCAGCTGGTGTTCAAGACGTCAACCAATCGTGGCTATGTCTTCAACTGAAGCAGAGTATATTGCTGCAGCTGTTGTAAAGAGTTATTATTCCTAAAATCATTGATTGAAGCATTAATTCGGAAGCCCATAAAAGCTACCTTGAACATTGACAATCAAAGTGGAATTGTGAATAAGCGTAGTAAGCACATAGATGTAAGATATAATTTTATCCATGAAAAAGTTATGTCTGAAGAAATAATTATAAAGTATTGTCCGACTAACAAACAAATTGCAGATGGTTTGACGAAACCTCTAAATAGAGTGAAATTTGAAGAGCTGCAAAAACTTATTGTGGCCAAATATAATAACAGTTGTTATAAAAGGTAAAATTTAGGAGAGGGTGTTAAGATATATAAATTTACATTTTATATAAACAACTGTTTATTGATTTAGTTATAAACAGTATCCCAATATTTAAAAACATTGTTTACTCTATGAAAACATGCATGTGTTATTAATGTTAGCTTATTTAAAAAACGGCAGCTGTTGTATTATTGACGATAGTTTATTTTTAATTGAAGTATTGTGGTTGTGCAATGTACACGTACTGGAAAGTGTTGTATTAATTAAAAGTTGAAAAATTGCTTTTATTGTAAAATCTAATTGCTTGCGCAGTAAAATTCTAACAGTATTTTTGTTGAGGAAGACAAAGGTTGTTGGACATTTGCCATCATTACGTGAAAAATACCAATCATGATGTTTCCATTTGGTAAAACACAAATCTTTTTCAAATGCTAAAAACTAAATTACATCTAAACAAACATGTTATAAAACTACGTTCTTAAACTAATAAACTTATCTACATTAATAATTATCTACATTTTAACCTAGATCCTAGAATAGGGTACAACAAAATGAACTTCTACTTAATATAAAAAATGTTAACTGGGCGCAATTAATGTAACCAATTAGGCGCTGCCAAAATCACGATATCAACGAAAAAAAGTTAAAAAACAATTAAATTAATATTCCAATCAGACTGAAATGAGAATACTTTAACTAAGCATAAATAAATATATGGTACCTGAAAAATACTATTAATTTAAAATAACATTAAGCATGCACCAAAATGATATATGCAGGCCTTCCACTAGGTCTGAGAAAAAAAGTAGGACATTTTAATGAAAAAAGTAGGACATTTAACGAAAGGCGCAACAGTCACACTTAGCGTTGTATTATTATTATTTATTAATTGTATTCCATACGGGGACCCCCCTCGTTCCGCATGCATGAATTGAGAGCTAAAACAGCTGAATTTATCGAAGCAAAAATAATACTGAAAACTAAATCCAAGACTATGAAGTAGTTTTGTTCTCATTTGAACCTACAATATACTAAGATTAGTTCAAACGGGCATTAATCTAAATTTATGACTAATAAATTAGGTCTTACCTAATGACTCACAAATGAATGTTAAATTTATGAGATAAATAAATAGAAATAACACTTTAAAAAATTATTTCAACCCAAAATTCATGCATGTCCCCGCTCTTTATAATTTATTTTCTCTTTTACTACAAAAGAATAGAAATACATAACTTATTTATATTTTTTCATAATGTAGTATTTAAAAAATACTTAGAGAAAGGAAACTAAACCATTATTTATGTATCAAAAGTTCATTAGCTGTTTTTAATCGTTTGGTTGAAATGTCAATCATCTCTGAGGCTAATGACACTTCTGCAAAGTCTTTCCTTTTCATAGCCAACTGGAGCTTCTTCTTGCCTTCTTCTAGAAGATTTTCAGCAGCTTTGATCTCATTTCTTGCTTTTATCTCTTTTTCTTTAGATGCCTCTTTTTCTTTTTGTTCAGCAGATTCCTTCTGTTTCCTTACTTCTTCATCTTTTCTTTGAGCTAAATACTCTTTGTACTTGGAGCTTGCCCCTTTAGCTGCATCTACCATTCTCTTTGTTATTTTAATATTTTCTACTTTGCCATTGACTCTTACAAAATCTTTTACAACTCTCAAGCCAATTATGGTATGCTCATTGAGTGCCTTCCTTTCATTGGTCACAATATTATTGTTCATAGAAAACCCTCTCTCAACATCTGCATTTCCATGTGCTAGTGTTAGAAGTGAGGGCAAATAACTAGCTAGCTGAGGATATCTGGGTTTACCAGTTGATGTCTTTAGTTGAAAAACTTTATTCCAGTAGGAATCCACCCTCATGTACTTGACCTCAGTCTGTGTCTTCGATTGGATATACCAATCTTCTGCTACATCCAAATCTGATTGGTATCCTAACCATTCCTCTTTAAGTCTATCAATTTTTTCCTCTGTCAGACCATGTGGTACTTGGGTGATTATCCGTTTGAACATGTCATAGCTTTTTTCTTCTTTTCTTGCCAACCCATGCAGGCACTGCATATTTTTCAGTATTTTGTTGTCGATGGGCAGATCTTTCATTAGCTTGTTGGTCACAGTAATAAAAAAAGAACTTATAGCTTGGTAAAACTCAGACTTTTCTTTGTCAAGGATCTTTAATGAAAGTAGAGTTTTTTTAGCTTCACTTCCAACTTCTAAGTCTTTAAACTCAAGCAAGTTTGATTTTTTTACCTCTATGTGACTGATGTTGTTTTTGTGTTTTTCAATTTCTTCAGCTTTGATAAATTTTCTCAAAAGAGTCTTCATTAAATGGTTCATTTCATCATACAGTACATGAACCAATGGTTGTTCAGATTGAAACATTGTCAGAAACTTAGAAAATACAGCACTGATATGAAGCAAAAACTGCATTAGAGGAAGAAGAATGTTATTCTTCAAAGCAGAGCAGATTCTTTGGTACTTATAATTCTTGTCGAGACTCTTTGAACTTTGGTTTTGTGGCAAAAACTTGAAAAAATAATGTTTCAGTGCCTCATGCTGTTCGATAAGTCTTTTCAAGACTGGACCAATACTCAACCATCTGCTATTTACATACTGACAAAAAAAATGTTCTTCTACTTGCATTAGCTCTTGACTTTTCTTGTAATCTTCTCTTCTTGCAGCAGACAGTTTGAAAAATTTGAAGATGTCAGTTGCAAATTCATCTATCAGTGAAAATGGATGGTCACGAAGTCCACTTCCAAAAGCATTGTGGACTTTGTGGAGAGAACAAGGTCCAATGTCCACTAGACCTGGGGAACCTAAAGATTTAACCTGTGAGTTAAGTTTGGTAAAAAGGGACTTGTTCACATTAGGACCATCCATTGACACCATAATAGCTTTTGAAATTGAGACACCTTCAATTTCAGATGATTTGATGATTGCATCAAACATGGTTTCTGCTTCAGCATGGCCCAAAAATATCGAAGTTAAATACCGACATTGGACTGGTTCTGCTACCTGCTGTGGTGACCAATACCTTACGTAGAGGTCAAGTTGTTTTTTAACTTGAGTTGTAGTCGTCTCATCGAGGCACAAAGTATAAAAGTTGTTTGACTCTCTAATATCCCTGGTTAGTTCTTTAACTAAGAAAGGACCCAATCCAAAGGAAATCAAATATGAAGCTTTGGTTTTGTCCATGTTAAAGTTCTTGGCACTTTCACCAAACATTAATGTAAACACTTCATGAAGACCATCACAAGAAGCAAAAGAAAAGTTTGATTGGGCTAGCTTGAAAGCCCATATTAACTCCGCACGAATAGGATCCTCCAAAGTAACCGCACTTTCCTTTAGCACTGATGTTGTTGCGACACTACCGCTTTCTGTCACTGTGAAAACAGTTTGCCGAGCAGAGAATGCAACATTCGCTTTTGAATAATGTTTTTTAGTTTCACTGTGCTTAATTAGTTGGTCTTTGCCTCTATTTGCACAGGAAAAATAATGATTACATATCTTGCAATGCACTTCAAAGTCATTTTTGCCTTTCTTGCACCACAAAGACATAAGATGCTTGTTAGAATCTTGGCTCAAAAGCCAGTCTTCTTTGAAATGTGTTTCCCGTGGCATTTTTTGTACTATAAACTATTCCATCATCTTACTGCCTGAAACAAATTAAACACATTAGAAAATAAGCATAAAACCATTGAAAATAATAATATATATATATAAAATACACTATAAGGCTAATATATATATAAAACACAATATAAGGCTAATATATATAAAACACATCAAGTTATAAAATGCCAAGATTTGAAAGGTAGCTTTGCTACTTATAAATTGCAAAAATGTATGTAAACCGTTTAGTTGAGAAGGATTTTTACACAGAATACAATTATTTTATTAGCCTTTTATTGGTGTAAGTTCATCAGACAGGAATTAATTCACAAGCAGCTCTTGTCAATTAAATCCTATCTGATGAGCAGGCTTCCAACCCACCTTAGAAGCCTAAACGCCCTCCATCCACCCACTTCTTATTTTACAAATACAATAAATCTTTTTAAAACTGCCTATTAATATAAAAAATAAAATGATCCTTGGTCTTACATACGGTACATAGTGAGTATTTTAGAAGAAAAAGGCTTACCTTTAGGGTCGGGTAGGTTCAGAATCCTTAACACAGTCCCACATACAAAAAAACACATCGTCGGGAACGCACAAAGAGCAAAATAGATACAAAATTCCACACATCACACTATAAATCCTAAAACCCATCATCCAAATTGCATGGTTTTACCATGGCTTTACTTTGAAGCCTCCGAATTATAGTGTATATGTAATATTTAATTTATTTTTAAAAAACAGGCTAAAAATTCCAAGCAAATCTGTATTTTTGGGGTAAAATAGTGGATTATTCCTGAAATTTCAAAAAAAGTAGGAAAAGTAGGACATTGCTGAAAAAGTAGGACAAAGTAGGACATTTTTTGAAAAAGTAGGAAAAGTAGGAAAAGTAGGACAAGTGGAAGGCCTGTATATGTGACTCAGAAGAACTGAGACTACTATCTAATCTAAATTAACTATTACAATTTATTAGAAGGAATAGAACAATACAATAATCAAATAATACAAAATGATGAAGTCTTACGACCCGCAGTGACAATGGCATTTAGACGTCCTAGGTACGAAGTGAGGATGATTAAATCCAAATGCAGTGTCTACGAAGTTCCCTCCAAGGTGATAAAACACGGGAAGACAAACATACACACTACATTTCACAAGGACTATCCACATCTTACATGGTCAGAGACGTATGCTCCGACATCGCCAAGAATGCAGTGACTCAGGTATGGGGGCGGAGGGTCATGGGGTGTTTTGTTGTTGAAGGTGGAGGTGGTGTAGGATTCTGATTAGGTGATGTCATTAGTGTACTGAACTTTTTATCAAGTGTATTTTTAAGTAAAGGAACACACATGGGTCTAACTTCTATGCTACTTTGACTGATTACGTGTTCATTATTTAGTTTCATAATGTTCATATTAAAGTTCATATAAAAAATAGTGTCAATTTTTGACTGTTAGAAGTTGTCTGTACAGTTGATGCTCTATAATTTGACGCTCGCTATTCCAACATACCCACTAGTTTAATATACCACCGATTAGTATTCAGACTTGTAATTCGTGTGTTTATTCATTACATTCTAACAATTAAAACAGTCCTTCTTCATTGTATTTGCATTTTTACAACACAGCATACAGTATAGTATCTGCTATTTTAATGTACCTACACTACATATAGCGTATGCACTAGGCATGTAATCCAACAGAGTGTCGGTCTCGTAATCTTCGAATTATAGAGCGTCAACTGTATATGTGGTAAGCTCAAATGAAACAATTGAATAATATTTAAAAGGACTAATATCAGATCCATTTTTAACACTTTTTACAATTAGTCTATTCTGAGATAAATTTTTCAAAACATGCTGCAAAACACAATTCAGGTTTTCCACAGCGTTTATAGAACATAAATACAATCTTTTTAATTTTTCCTTCTTTGCAGTTCACTCTACATCTCTTTTCTTAGTTTTATTCCTATTTTCTCATAAAAATAAATTAAAAACAATAATAAAAACACTAAAAAACCGTAACCAGAAACTGAAAACATAGATTATATAATTGTTTCATGTCTTATTTTTAATTATTTTCAACAAGGGTGATTATTAATCAAAGATAACTAAAAAAAAGCACTAAACCCAAGATTTCAAATGGTTGGCCCACTTTTGTCATGCAGATAAAATAAATATTTCTACCCCTTATTGGTAACACACTACCTTATATAAAATTTTACCACATACTGGTAACATAAGAAAAAATTTAGGTATATAGTGTTTCTACTAATGTGTTTGCTTATTTCTGTATAGTTTTTTAATTAGCATTATGTGTTGGTATATATATATATATATATATATATATATATATATATATATATATATATATACAGTACAAGTAAACGTCACACAACACAAATGTATTACAATATAAGCACAAAATGCACAAATATATAACAATACAAGTAAAAAATGCACAAATATTATGGTAATAGATTTTGGTGAACCACGCTCACTTTCCTCAGACCAGAGAGATTCACAAAAGAATTCTTTTGTACTTTGTATTTTGCATTTTGTACTTGTATTGTAATATATTTGTGCATTTGTGCTTATATTGTAATATATTTCTGTATGTCCAAGCAAATTGTATCCTGGTCTAGTATCTAACCTGTATACTGATGAGAAATAAACATGTATAGAAGACTGAACTAGGGATGGACGGGTCTCGAAATTTCGGGAATTCCCCGGGAAATTATAATTCTCGTCCTGCTGCGAGAAGGAAATTTTGTTACGATCGGGAATTCCATTCGAGAGTTTTTCAATTGTTATTCTAAGATGCAACCAACTAAATAGTTTGATCTCAACAACACGGTTATAATCGACATTCATGGTCAAGTTCGGATTTTTTCAATCAATATAAATTAAAGTGAAAGGATAATAAAATTATGATAGACTTGTGTCTCGATTACCGTGGAATGTAATTTATTGCTTATAGTGTGGCAGTGAAGTTACGTAGCGACTGACGACTGACAGTCGGAGTCGACAGTTGGGGTCGAACGTAGATGTGACGTTCTCACGACCCGTTCATTTGACAAGGCTCATCTAAGTGAACGAGATATCCGGATCACGATGCTCAAAAAACTATTGAAGTCGAACAAGTTACCGAGATCTATGATCCAACTAAACAAATCTAGTATAGGACAGAACTGTTGACCGAAACCCAAATGATAATGAACGAAAACTGAGTGGGCCTATATTCCAATGTTTGTTCGTGTCAGTAACGTAAAATCATTCAATCAATCTGCTCGCGAGAACAGGTCACTTTACTGTCCAACAAAACAACAAATCTTCCTTCCTATGGCAAAAGTCCATTTCTCTCATGTTGTACGTACAATGAACCGTTCTGCTCGTTTCCGAATTGAAATTATCGTATATTTCCCGTGAGGTGATTGTGATCCGTTTTGTTGTTTAATCTGAGTAGGGAATCAACCAATGATTTGACAGAAGAAAATATCGTATCATATCATATAAAATATCGTAATGGCGTTCAAGTATCGTGCGACATAACAATATTTATTTATTTTCAATTGAATAAAAAATAAGTATATATATCCGTAGCGAATGTCAATTAATAATTTGTTTGTGAACACTTTAGATCGCCAAATGTGCATTTAACATTTGCAGGGATACGATATTTTCTTCTGTCAAACTGTCGATCGGTTTCCTGACTAGGTTAGAAAGTAACACAGATGGAGTGTAAAATGTATTACAATACGATAATTTTGATTTGTAAACTCAGTGAACGGTTCCCAGATCATAATTGTTACTACTACGTCGATGTTAAATGCAAAACAATTCAATCCAAATCTCTTCTGATTATAAAACGGACGGATTTAGCAATACGGAACATAATTTTTATTGAACCGAAACTTTATCATACTTCTTGTGTTCATTTCATAAATTTATAATTTAGCTGCACAAATCTTCTTTGTATCACCAGTTGCCAGTTGGCATTTAGCTGATATTTCAGATTGCATCTCGTCTGGCTAGGCATACATTTGCCGATTACGTATACCGTTGTCACTCCAATACGTCAGAAATTCCTCGTGATGAAAAGATTATCTTTTTATGTATCGAAGTAGTTTCGAGTTGCATACATTTATTACCAATCATAATTTATTACAAATAATTAGTCGTAAACGACTTTTAAATTTATATTTAGGTGCACAATTATTAAATTATTACTATCGATCCATTAAACTACCGGTATTTTGGCATCTAGATTTACAAATTTGATTATATTTCATAGCTTATTTCCGGTTTATTATAACCGCGTTATTATTGAATAAAATAACTACAGATCCACTTTTTATGGCGTATACAAAATCAATTTTTTGTTGAAAAGAGACAATTTTGAAAGCAATCGACTGTGTTTGGCGATGGCGCCTGAATCGTAGAATCACTTGATCCAGCTTTTGCCCAAAAGCTTCGCTACCGTGATCGGAACTACCAGATAAACCAGATCGACCGTCTGTGTGATTAGTTGACAATCACAGAGAAGAAATAGAGGTTGCTTTCTTATGACTACAGAGGCAGTTATTAATAGAATTAAAACAAATGCACATCTCTACAATAGTCAATACACGTGCAGTAATAATTACTAAGTTTATCGTGAGGATTTGGGGGGGGGGGAGAGGGAATAAGGAAGGGACTGCCAGTCTGTGTGCAACTTCAGTTCCTAGTTATAATGTAGTTCAATTAATTAATTGAAGAATTCATCCATGTCTAGTTTTTATGATGATTTTAATTAAAATTGGCATGTAATATGTAACTACCATTCTTTTATTTCGCTTGTTACAATTTTAATTCAGTTATATCAGATAAGATTGCTTTGTTTATCAAGTGTGTAATCTGTTATTGTTTAGTCTAAACCTGTTTGATTTTTTTTCTGTTTTGTGGATAGCAGGCAAAAAATAAAAAAGATTTAATAAAATAAGGAGTACATAAATGTGCCTTAACATTAATGGTTGAATTTCCTACTAGATCACGTACCAATAAATTATTATTACTATATAATTATTCGGTTTATTTGTTTTATCTACTAAGTTTGAAAATTAATGTATGATAAGCTGGGAAAAATTCCCTCCAAAAATTTCTCGAAATTCGGGAGGAAATTAATTTCCCTCCCGTTTCCCTCCCGAAATTTGGGAGGAAATTAATTTCCCTCTCGTTTCCCTCCCGAACCTAAAAATCTCCTCTCGTCCATCCCTAGACTGAACACTTGTCAACTAAAGAATTAACCAACCTTTTTTTTGTAAAATTTAAAGATATTTGGATTGTATTGTATTCCTAAAGCAGCAACAAGAATACGTTCATATGGTAAGATTTAAAATATCTCTTAACGGTAGTCTTTAAATGAGTGTAGGTTAAGTTTAATTACAGTTGACAAACATTCTCCATCACTTAAAAAAAGATATACTTACATATCAGCATTTTCCTTGAACAGTTGCAGTGCAAGTGAATACAGCCCAGTATCTTGAACATATTGCAAACACTCTGTGAAACATTCTGGACATTGAGCAAGATTACGCAGAGCAGATTGATGCTTACGCAATCGCTTGTCTATCGTGTACCTCATGTATGCAGGCTCCATCCCCTGCAGCTCATTCAAGTAGGCTACATACTCCTTTGGATCCTTTTGTGACTTGCCTGAACACAGAATCTCAATAAAGGAATTGTACATCATAACTACATATTAGTTGTACCAATGTTATAAGAATTAAAAAGTGATTATAATGTGATCAATGAAAAGAATTATCACATTTTCTTCTGTTATAAGAAAAGCCAAGAAAGTTACTATTATTAGCAGCTATGATTTACTTGAACTTCAGAACTTACCAGCAATCTTGAGGGCTTTGTCCAGGTTGTAAACAGCAAGGGCACTTTCATAGAGTCTGTCTGCATCCAAGAGCAGTGTGAGGTAGCTCAGAGCTTGATCAGTGTCTGCCAGTGAAATGGCCTCACCCACACGACCTTCACGCACTAGTGAAGTTAATATTGGTTGCATGTAGTGTTTTTGATCCTCTGGTGTTTGAGTCATTGCCTCCCGTAAAGCCGAACACACTCGTTCCACTTTTTTAACAAGAGGTGGACTGCAGGCAGCCTATACAACAAGACAAATATTACACTTTAATATTACCATTTGTATGGAAAAGACTAAGAATTTCAATTTTGTTATCCAACCCGCTTTATAAATAGTTTTGCCTTATAATAAGATTCTTGTTGCCATTGTCTTAATGCAAGTCTATAGACATTATGAAAGCTACATTCTTCAATCTTTAGTAACTCAGTCTACATGAAGATTATTTGAGTCGACTAGACTTTATGTAATCTTTTTTACAACTTAGCTATAACCTATATCATATAATGTACTTTCCACCAGTGTAATTTATGCATATCTCATATGCCAAGTCTTTTTATAATCAAGAGATGCTTGGAATTGTACCAGTCATAAAAATAGTTCTAATTACATTATAAAGCTCCCAGGATAGAATTTTCCTTTGCCTGCAACTTCACATGTATTTGATAAGATATTTGCTTGCCCTTAACTTAATCCTATCACTATTTCTTCCTCAAATGCTCTGCCTGTTTAAAATGGTTTTAAATAATCAGATTTAAAATTTAATATTAAAATAGTATCCATAGTAAACATATACCATAAAATCCATGAAAATTCATAAAATCCATTTTTTTACTGTTAACATATGGAGCAGAAACTTGGGTGATAAGGTAGAGAAAAGAATAGAGTACAAATAAGACATGTAAAATGCATAGGAAACAGTATAAAAGTGGCTAGTACCATGAATGAAGGCATTAGAAGATGAGTAGGATGAGCTGACACTATAAAATACGGACAGAGATTAAATGAGATGGTAGTAGGTAGGATGTCAAAAAATGAGAAGAGAATAGAATCAAGAAGGCCAAAATACAAGGCGTGTTTTTAAAGTAAGTACTGTTTTGGAATCCCGCTGCTGTAGCGCTACAGTCGGCATTCAACGCATGCGTTCTGGGAACTAATATCTGTTGGCAAGCCACAGCCGCCGTTACAGCTCCATTCGACTGTATTTAAAGTTCTTTGTGACGGTTTGTAATTCCTTCTCTGATTAAAAATGCCACCAACGGTAAAGTACATATTGTGATAAGTTTTCGTAACGCTAAAAGCATGGAATCAACTGACATTCATCAAGAGATCTGTGAAGTTTATTGAGAAAACAGAATGAGTATTGGGATGTTGTTATGGAAATGGGCGAGAGCTTTTAAGGCGGTCGTGCAAATGTGCATGATGTGGACACAGTGGAAAACCTTTACTCATTACCGTGAAATAAAGAGAAATCAGAGAAATCAGATGCTTTACAACAGCATCATTATATAGTGTGTCTTCAAGAAGTGTGATTTATGAAATTGTGACCGAATGTTTGAAGTACCAAGAGTTATGCTTACGTTAAGTTCCCAAACTGCTGATGGAGAATCACAACAAGAAATGTTTGGCGAGAATCAAACAAATATTTAACCAGTTATCTCACATTTCTTGACCATTAGAATCATCACATTAAAACCAAATTGTCACGGTGACAGTCTCACGATGTCTCACGATGATGAATGAATGCACTTTGCGTTATGAAAACTTAAACAGCACATAATTCATAGTCGGCGGCATTTTTAATTGGAGAAGGAATTTTAAACATTGAAACATTTTATTAAATACAGTTTGATGGATCAGTAATGACGGCTGTGGCTTTCCTACAGATGGTAGTATCACAACTGATCTACTGCGCATGCGTTGAACGCCGACCGTAGCACTACAGCGGCACAACTCCTAAATGGTACTTACTTTAAAATCACACCTCTTAACTGGAGACCTATGCACCAGTTAAACCATTGGAAACTGCCAATAATGATAAATGAGATGAAACAGTAATATATATATATACAAATAATAATATATCAAATTTATGTCTACACTATGATAGAACCAAAACAAGGATAGGCATAATACTCAACAGCTGACTGAAATGGACTGACGTAGTCATGAATAAGATATTTACAACTATGCTTTCCATATCTGAAAATTATTAACATTTAATAATTGCTATAAAAATCCCATTTCATTTTATCAAATTATTGTTTAAATATATAGATATTTTTTATTCACTATTTGTCCAGTTAACCTTTTTGAGACCGGCCTTTTTGAGACCGGCCTATAATACAAAAAGTAAGCCAGGAAGAGCGGGCCGTTTTTCTGAGTTTTGCAGAGTCTCAGGGAAATGGCTTTATTTTATACACCATAAGTCCAATTCAATTTTTTTTTTAGAGAAGCTAATGAAAACAAAACTAAATAAGATAGGAAGTTTTTATTCTTATTAACTAAAAGTACAGATTGTGCCGTTTAAGAATATGTACCATTACTTTACTTTTTAAACAATACATCTCTCAAATGGTTTCTCCCACTGTTGACACACTGGTTGAGTCGTTCTCTGAAGTTCTCCGTTAGATTACGAGTCATGTCAGGTGGAATGGCTTCAAATTCTCTTGTTATCACTTGTTTTAGGGTTTTTAAAGTTAGAGGACCATGTTCGTAAACCTTGGATTTTAAGTAGGCCCAGAGAAAAAATTCACAGGGTGATAAGTCCGGTGTACGTGGTGGCCAGCCTTTCACCACCCGTGAAGAGATAATGTATCGAGGAAACATTTCCTTCACCAGTGACAGTGACTGCCGTGCTGTGTGGGCTGTAGCGCCATCTTGTTGGAACCACACGTTCTCAATGTCATCAAAATGCTCCCTTAGTTTAGGCTGGAGGAACTCGCGGAGCATTGCACAACACCGTTCACTGTTTACGGTTATCCCACCATTTCCTTCAAAAAACTACGGACCAATCATTCAAGAATTAAAAAGAGCACACCATATAGTTAATTTGGGGCTATTCAGCGGTCGTTGATGGTGTTCTTGGAGGTTGTGTTCAAACCATAACTGCAATTTTGGTTGTTCACATCTCCGCTTCATCATAAAAAATCACAACATCTTCTGGGCAGATGTTCCGAAGAATGTCTTGGCACAATGGACACAACGGACACCACAGTCTCATTGACTCAGTTCCTAAACAACAACACACTGAAAACGGCAAATGTGCAGGTACTCAAGGACGCGCCCCCGACTACTCTGCTCCATCTCTTGTCTGCTTAACATTACTTTATAATCAGGGAGTTTTTTCTGCCGGACCCTGTAGAACATAAAATTGGCTTTTGGAATTTTTTACTTTTGTACGAAAATAAGTAACTAAAATATTACTTTCTGTACTTCGGGAAAAAATGTAATTTGGAAAATATAAAATTCAATCCATTTCAAGACATTAAAAAAAAAAATTAGAAGTAAACACACTAGAATATATATTTTCCAGTGATAATCGCGTCAAGGTGCTATGTACATTATTTACAAAGTAACCAGATGTTTCGCCCATACTGTGACGTGGCATCCTCAGAGGTATTTCTGAGACTGAGTCAGCGAATAACCTTCCAGCTTTTATAACAGGTGGTGGGGTGGGGACTGGTTTGGCAGGTACGCTGGAGAGGGGCAGAGGCAAGACCCACATGACCTACGAACATTGGCCAAAGAAAATCAACATGGCTGACTCTGTCATTTTACTTTAATTTACTTAAAATGGGTTCCCATGTCTTCGGAAGCTTTATACTTTCATCCTTATTAAAATTATTTTTTCTTTTGTATATTTCTACAGCTTCCCTTACGATTCTCAGGTAGTAGTGCAGGATGTTGGCAAGGAGTTTAGTTTGTTCAAATAAAAGTCCATGATTAGTTTTTGCGCTATGTTCCGCAACTCCAGACTTTTCCGTATCTTCATTCTTAGTATGCCTTACATGTTCTTTAATCCTTGTGAAAATTAACCTCTTGGTTTCTCTTATGTAGACTGACCCACAACTACAAGGTATTTCATATACTCCAGGTATAGCTAATGGAATTTAGCATTCTTCTGCCAACGGCCGTAGGTCATGTGGGTCTTACCTCCGCCCCTCTCCAGCGTACCTGCCAAACCAGTCCCCACCCCACCACCTGTTATAAAAGCTGGAAGATTATTTGCCGACTCAGTCTCAGAGATACCTCTGAGGTTGCCACATCACAGTATGGGCGAAACGTCTGGTTACTTTGTAAATAATTTTATATCACCTTGACGCGGTTGTCACCGGTTAAATATAGATTCTAGTTATGACACCAGCCGCTTAAGCCTGTTATAAGATTAAGTAAACACGTCTTTCTTTTTATAGACACTATATTTTTGAACAAGTACAACAAGCTTCACTTTGTAGAAAATTCAAAGTTAGGAACTAGAGACATTGGATCTTTTCCGTTATACGTATACCACTATTTAATGTCGGATCTTTTCCGTTATGTGTCAGCAATCCCAAAATATTTCCATATACATCGCGCCGCGGCAGTTATGGTTAGGTTAGGTTAGCATAGCCTATTGTAGAATGTTTTTACAAATTACAGGTTCATTCTACAATATAATAACCTAACCTAACCATAACTGCCGCGGCACGATGTATATGGGCGGCCTCGATGTATTGGGATTCTAAAGGTTGAAAATGAGGAAAACATGTTTTAAATCAATAAATTGAATACCGTGTTCCGTTATTTACACCAAACAATGGTTAAAATGTATTATTCAATATATTTAAATAGTGGTATACGTATAACGGAAAAGATCCGAGACATTTATTCGTGATTTAGTCAAAACCCCAAAAACAAACTTTTCAGTCAAAGCATGCATTAGCTTACTAAACTCTAAAACTTAGTCCTCACTAGAATCCAATTCATTTCTTAGAAGTCTATCAAGTTTACTTGTACCCAAGTCATCATCAAAATGGATATCCATTTCAGTTATAAATCAACAAAACCACAACTATTATATATAATCTATTACAATATAAAACTATTACATATTGACACACCCACCCACACATATACATTCGGTGGTATTGTCCCACTCGCCCTCCCATATACATACGGTGGTATTGACCACCCTCCCTCCCATACACATACGGTGATATTGATCCACCCGCCCTCCCATACACATAACCTACTATGGTATTGACCCACCAGCCCTCCCAAACACGTACTGTGGTTTGTTTGGGAGGGCTTGCCCAAAGAATGGAGTGGTTTTGTTTGTGAATGATAATTTCATTCCAGATTGACTCAGTTAAATGTATCCGTCTTGCTAGTGGTTCTAGGGGTACATTGTACAAAACCTTCCAAGATTCACTACTCATCAAAAACCAAAATTGAGGTACAAAATATAATCCTGGATAGTTTGGAAGACTGGGTAGTTTGCCGTGTATTCACTGTTGTTGTGATTATCTAGTGTGGTTATTTTTATCATGTACTGTATTACAGTGTAATCCTTTTATTGGCTTGCTGTTTTTACTGTACTATAGTCATGTTGTCCACTATTACGGTAGTGTTTATTAAACTGCAAACTAAAAAGTGGAAATGACTTTTGAAAGAAAATGAAATTTTTTTTATGATTTTTTAAACTAAACTGAACTGTAATCGCAATATAATCAGGTTTGTGTCCTATTACGCTTATCCCTGTTCACTCAGAACGAAAACAACTCAATTAATAATCATTTTTCTACTATTTTATTGTAAAATATTGTATTTAATACGTCTAAGTAGTAGTTCTAAAAGGTGCTCCAATAAATATTATATACCATAACATACTAATAGTCATATTCTATTAGTATGTTATGGGTGGGCGGGTGGGTCAATATCACAGTACGTGTATGGGTGGGTCAATATCACAGTACGTGTATGGGTGGGCGGGTAGGTCAATACCACTGTACGTGTATGGGTGGGATGGTGGGTCAATATCACTGTACGTGTATGGGTGGGCGGGCGGGTCTAAACACTGTACGTGTATGGGTGGGCGGATGGGTCATTACCACTGTAGGTGTATGGGAGGGCGGGTACGTAAATATGTGACACTGTCAAAAATGACTTCAGTAATGTTGAAATGTACAATTTTGTTTCTATTCAGTTGAAATAGGAATAATTACAACAAAACTAACAAAAACTATGCTATTTACACGTTATTCTACAAAAAGATTCATAAAAATAAACATTTATTGCACATCAAATAAGCAATAACTCATTACAAACACAAGGAACACAATGTAAACATAAAGAAAGCACAGTTTACAACATTAACAAGCATTAGCGACTGCCCGTTTGATTACTGCCAATCAGCTGTCATCTGTGCATTGAGGTAGCAGAGATGCGGCGATACACGATTTTCATACAAGGATTATACGAACTGTTATCAATGTACAGTTACAAAGTTAATTATATTCTGTTACTTAAGTTATCTATAAACAGTATTGTGTGAAAATATGTTATAAAAATATAATAAATGAAACATAAAAAATTGTGTAGCTTCCGATAGATTGGAAGTTGGCTGTTCTCACGAGTATTACGAACTTCCGATATATCGGAAGTTGGGCTCAAAAGGGTTAAATTGGAGAAGAAGATTTGAGGTCCTGATTCTTTCTGAATACAACAAATTTTGATTCTTTGGCC
>JAQJVL010008658.1:0-18941 GCA_035578905.1 Stictocephala bisonia
GTTCAAGCATAGTGTATGTTCAATCATGGTATGTGTTCAAGCATGGTGTATGTTCAAGCATGGTGTGTGTTCAATCATGGTGTGTGTTCAAGCATGGTGTATGTTCAAGCATGTTGTATGTTCAAGCATGGCGTATGTTCAATCATGGCGTGTGTTCAATCATGGCGTGTGTTTAAGCATTGTGTGTGTTCAAGCATGGTGTATGTTCAAGCATGGTGCATGTTCAAGCATGGTGAATGTTATCACACACATTAGTCATTAGGATCAATCGCATATTTAGCATTCAGCCCCCAAGGAACTGTGCTTTTAATTTTTTTTATTATTTTTAATTAAATTAAAAATAATTTTTTTTTTAATTTAATAATTACTCTACATTAATAAAAAAATAAAAATATTAAATTAAATTTTTTTATTATAATTTAAAATATAAATTGATGTTAAGATCAAATTGACAAATTAGACACCACCTGAATATAAATGAAGTTGCTAAAACAGAACTCTCTTACCTAATAGTTTATTTTGTATGTTTTTGAAAATTGAATATTAAGAGAAACTAATTAATTTAATAAAATGAATATCTGCGTTACCTTAATACCAAATAGGGAAAAAAACAATTTTCTCAGAGAGAAATCCCTCGCCTTCCAGAACAACTCTGAAATACATCAGGCACAAAGGGAAGTGAAAACCATCCATTAACATTATTACTCGGCTCGGTGTGAAATTTAATTAACTTTTACTTCCAAGATAGATCTTTATACAGACCACCTTAAACATGAATACTGTTTTATAAAGTTAGACTACAGTTTTTAGTAAAATCATAATTTGAAAAATTAAACATTTAAAAAATGACGCAACATAAATTTTAAGTTTTTTATAATGAAATAAATAATAATAAATTACTCATAACATTCAATGGTTACTTTGAAAGTTAAAATCTTTTATGAACTTAATTTAACTTAAAGTTTAAATTTAATCTTTCATTAATTTGTGAAAAAAGTATATATTTATACTTAAAGTTTCTATGTTTTTAATGTCGTTCAGTTACTGTATTTTATATGACAGTTAACTATTTTAATGGGTACTGTAATTTAAATTGTTTTAGGTAACTAAAGTTACATTTTTATTTTTATTTTGTACTGACATTATAAATAGTAAGCCTACGTAATTAAATGTATGTAGTCATTGGTTAAACAATTATACATTTTATTCAATAATGCAATTCAACTCAATTGTATCGTACAACATTTTTTTAGTTTTAGTTAGAGATAATAGTGATAAGCGAATACAAGAAGACATACACTAAGAGGCTGATTGCTATATGTTTGAAGTAGTACATGGTTTTACATTTTTATTTCGTCAAATATCCAATAAATTAAGAAAAATATCGTAAATTATTAACGTAAGAATCGTAAAAAATATTGTATGGATTTAACCTATAGTTATAATTGTAAAAATATTGTATGATTTATTGTAACAATTAAATCATATTTAATTACTTTTTAAATTTATCGATATTGGTGTTGACTTTTAAATATTCTGTTTCTTTCAAATATTGTTATAACAGTTTTAAATACCCAGCGGCTTATTATTGTGTAAACCATAAAAAATATTGTATAGATTTATCTTATTGGTAACAATTAAAAATATTTAATTACTTTTAAAATTTATCGATATTGGTGTTGCCTTTTAAATATTATGATTCTTTCAAATATTGTTATAACAGTTTCAAATACCCAGCGGCTTATTATTGTGTAAACTATACAAAATATTTCAGTAAATATGATCAATTTTTACAGAACGAGTCTTGTATTGATTGAATAACAATCTATAACACGCTTCATTTTTATATTTACTTTTTTATTTTTTAAAGACTTTTCACAATCAAATTCTCTCATACGTTAAAAGTATTTTCAGTTGAGATCAGTTCGTTCCAGCCTAATTTAAATTAACGTAACTTCTCTGCCAACACAACAGAACACAACTTCCCATTCACGTTCTGTTGGCACAACTTGCTGGTTGGTTAACTTCCACAACACAGTGTTAATTAACATTATCCCATCCTTGTTTGCCACAACCTTGGTTGGAAGTTAACCCCCTCCATCGTACACTGTCCTAAGTCGAGGCTATACACAGTAATGTCACAGTACACTTAGATAAATTCATAAATTTACGTCTTTTTATAAATTATTCATCATTTAAGACGCCAAAAGTAGAGATGTGGACAATTATGAAGGGTAATTGAGTGTGATGAGCGTGAACGAGTCAGTGTAGTCATTATTACTAATAGTTTTTTAATTAGCATAATACGTGTTGGTATATATATATATATATATATATATATATATATATATATATATATATATATATATATATATATATACAGTACAAGTAAACGTCATACAACACAAATTTATTACAATATAAGCACAAAATGCACAAATATAGATTATTTTGTGAATCCCTCTGGTCTGAGGAAGGTGAGCGTGGTTCACCGAAATCGATCACCACACTATTTGTGCATTTTGTACTTGTATTGTAATATATTTGTGTTTTGTGACGTTTACTTCTACTGTCATTGTTACTAACCAAGGTTGAATGTTCCTTAGAGAAAGCATTTATTAATAACCTAGTTGCCAAGGTACTGTGGGACATACAGATTTACGTGGAATCTGAACCACGTACAATATGAAGTGGTGTATGAAGAGGTCCAAGTTAAAACTGATTTTCAGCTAATTATTAATCCAAATTCTCAGTTCTCTTACCTGAACAGCACTCTACCCTGCCTCCCAACACGGACACCCAGAACTCTCTATTAGTATCAACACTGATAGCAACCATTGAGTGGACACTGTGTCAATACTACAATCTCCGCAACACATAGGATCCTTAAATACATAGGTTACTGTAATGATTGTTATATTAAAATAATCAATGATCATGTTTGTATTTAATCGTTGAAACTAAAATGTATATTATATGTAGATCGAGAAACAATGTCAATTTATATTTTAGTTACTTACATAATTCAACCCCCCCCCCCCACAGGGGGGCTTACACGTACAACAAAATATTTTTTCATAAAATATTTCTACTTATTTCGGAAACGAAGACATTTAACTAATTTTTGTTTATAAAATAACTTCTATAAATGTATTAAAATAGATAAAACACATTGTAAAGTAATACACAGAATTAGCAAAGAATAATGCATCCAGCCTACATAAAATACACATGACATTTATTTTTGTGAATATAACTTAACTAGCCAATTAAATGAACCTAAAAGCCTGTGAGTGAACTTTATTCAACAAGTGGAGTACTGACAATCAACTCAGTTGGGAATTCGAACTGGGGAGGTTGGACTTCAAAGACACACAAAGCCACAATACAGTGCGAAATACTTTTTTTCGTCTGAGGATAAAGTATTGGACAGTTATAAAGTTGCAAATTTATGTTATATTTTAGCTCAGACGTGTGCTAATTTAATATATGTTTTTTATTTATCTACAAAAATCAATAAAAATAACTAAACGATATTTCAATAAACAAGCATCTTTGATAAAATAGAAAATTACAATTATAAAGCCTGCCTATAGTAGGGAGTCTGTGTTGAACTTAGTTGTCTGTGGGTTTTATGTACTCCATGCACTGGTGTTTCAATAATAAACAGCTGATGGTGGATCAGTGACAGACTAATACATCTAACCATGTGGTTTGTATTGTTCAATATAGATTGACTATAGTAGGGAGTCTGTGTTGAACTTAGTTGTCTGTGGGTTTTATGTACTCCATGCACTGGTGTTTCAATAATAAACAGCTGATGGTGGATCAGTGACAGACCAATACATCTAACCATGTGGTTTGTATTGTTCAACATAGATTGACTATAGTAGAGAGTCTGTGTTTAACTTAGTTGTCTGTGGGTTTTATGTACTCCATGCACTGGTGTTTCAATAATAAACAGCTGATGGTGGATCAGTGACAGACTAATACATCTAACCATGTGGTTTGTATTGTTCAATATAGATTGACTATAGTAGGGAATCTGTGTTTAACTTAGTTGTCTGTGGGTTTCATATATACTCCGTGCATAGATGTTTCAATAATAAACAGCTGATTGTGGATCAGTGACAGACCAATACATCTAACCATGTGGTTTGTATTGTTCAACATAGATTGACTAGAGTAGGGAGTCTGTGTTTAACTTAGTTGTCTGTGGGTTTCATGTACTCCATGCATAGGTGTTTCAATAATAAACAGCTGATGGTGGATCAGTGACAGACTAATACATCTAACCATGTGGTTTGTATTGTTCAACATAGATTGACTATAGTAGGGAGTCTGTGTTTAACTTAGTTGTCTGTGGGTTTCATGTACTCCGTGCACTGGTGCTTCAATAATAAACAGCTGATTGTGGATCAGTGACAGACTAATACATCTAACCATGTGGTTTGTATTGTTCAACATAGATTGACTAGAGTAGGGAGTCTGTGTTTAACTTAGTTGTCTGTGGGTTTCATGTACTCCGTGCATAGGTGTTTCAATAATAAACAGCTGATTGTGGATCAGTGACAGACTAATACGTCTAACCATGTGGTTTGTATTGTTGAAAAAGTTCGATATGGGTGCAACTTTGTCAGCTGTTATATTATATGCCAGCCAGCCACGCCTTTAATCTCACAGAATAATAGTATAAGTTTAAATATGTAATTACATTGTACTGTACTTTATGAGTAAAATCAATAAATAAGAATATTCTGAAAGAAGCTTTGAATGTTGTTCATTTGCCATGAAGTCATGTATACTAGAACTAAAAGTTTTTCATATAAAATAAATTATACCACACTTAAAATATTAATTCATTCTTTTTCCTATATCCTTTGTCGTGGACACGTTACAATAATTGTCAGTCTGATAAATAGCCTAATATAAAGGAAGTCTAAACTAAAAAAAAAAAATTCAAGTATAGTTGCACCATTAAGTCAATTAGAATTTTTTAACCATTATATATAGTTGTCTATAAAATAATTTTAGCTGTACTAACAAACTTAAAAATTGTAAAGTGATTAGTTAAACTTGTGTACCACTGACATTAATATGGAGTACAGTACCACTGACATACCATTGTAGACACACCCAATATGTAAGTCATCATCAGTGACACATCAACCCACTCCAAGCATATGTAACTTGATCATCCACTAATATATTTATGGTATGTTAGATCAGGTTAAAAGTCAAAGATTCTTATAATACATTATTTTATTACAAAAAAAGTAAAAAATATACTCGTATATATTATAGTGATAGACTTAGGTAAACCATTTACTTTCTCATAAGGGAGATTCATAAGGGGATTCCGGTCTCTTACTACATATCTCTTACACAAGAAGGTTTCGAGTCCCCTTATCGGAGTTAGGGAGTCGGTAAAAACGTTAAAAATAAGTTTTTAGCTCCCAATTAAATTTCAACAGTTTTATTCATTTAGCTAAATTAATAATAACAAATATTAAATCATCTCCAGAGTTATCAGCACTCCCATATAGGTTTTAGCAACAAACGTTATAATAGTTCACAGTGATGCAGATCTAAGCTCACCAAAGTTCTGTTACAATCTCTATTCCAACATGCTCGAATCCAGTTGTTGGCTGCAGGAAGGTTGACAGACCACAAAGACTTAGGAAGTACTCAGAATCGCAGTACTACTAAGGAAGGAGCGTTGCTGGAAGGTCATTTTGCGGAGATGTTCACTCTGGTACTTTGGGGAAAAATTGGTGGGATGTGAAACATTATTGGGATTTCAAAGGACTTAAATTATTAAAAAGCTATTCAATATATTGCAAATAATTACTGTAACGAACAGTGCTGATAACCCACCCACCCACCTAGACTGATAAAGTACGGATGACTCAACCAACCCCCTCTCCCAGGCACGTGCAGTTATCATGAGTGGTATGTGTATAGTTTTTAGAAAACTAAGGTGTAAAGTTTGTTCCATTATGTTTTTATAAATTATATTGTTCTCGATTTGCATGTAAAGAAATCATTAGGAATGCTAAATTTACTATCTTCGTGTTGATCATGAAACCTAAAACCTTACTGGAAGAAAAATTTGAGTTTGATTAGGCAAAACGCAGAGGTGTTAATAGTGGTTCCGCCTCACGATTCTGGGGTTGAATTTGGACGTAATTACTTGGAGAAAGAAGTGTAGCGTGACCTCCGCACAGGAAGTCCTTGTTACTGTTGTCTGACGGGGGGTGGGGGGGTTATTGGTAAGTGCTGATTACTGAGGGGAGGGAACAGGAAGTGTCTTCAGAGTAATAGGAATAACCTATCTAGACACAATCTCATTCAAAACCCTTCATCGTCTTCAAGTTGTTAATCCAACAGAAATTCACTCATAAAATTATAAAAACTTCTTTCGTCAATAGAAAAGTCAATAAAAATTTATTTAAGCTAGAAATTATTCACATGAGACAGAAAAGCTTCAGCATTATATGTTCTCACCTATTGTCGGTGGGCCATCATAAGTCGTAAATGATGGAAGAAGGGTGGATGGGATGCATTATAAACACATCCACTTACCCCTTGACATGAACATGAATACTGATGGCGAACCATAAAACCCCTTGACTTGTGCATGAATATTGATGGCGAACCATACCACCCCTTGACTTGTGCATGAATAATCATGGCGAAAAACTCCACCCCTTGATTTGTACATGAATACTGATGGCAAACCATCCCACACCTTGACATGCACATGAATACTGATGGCGAACCATACCACCCCTTAACTTGTGATTGAATACTGATGGCGAACCATTCCATCCCTTGACTTGTGCATGAATACTGATGGCGAACCACTCCACCCCTTGATTTGTACATGAATACTGATGGCAAACCATCTCGCCCCTTAACATGCACATGAATACTGATGGTGAACCATCCCACCCTTTGACATACACATGAATGCTGACGGCGATCAGTTCCAACCCTTGACATGCACATGAATGCTGACGGTGAACAATTCCACCCTTGACATGGACATGAATGCTGACGGAAAACAATTCCAACCCTTGACATGCACATGAATGCTGACGGCGAACAATTCGGCCCCATAACATGCACATGAAAACTGATGGTGAACCATCCCACTCTTTGAAATACACATGAATACTGATGGCGAACAATCCCACCCCTTGACATGCACATGAATACTGATGGTGAAGCATCCCACCCCTTGATATGCACATGAATACTGATGGTGAACCATCCCACCCCTTGACATGCACATGAATACTGATGGTGAACCATACCACCCCTTGACATGCACATGAATACTGATTGTGAACCATCCCACCCCTTGAAATGCACACGAATACTGATGGTGAATCATCCCACCCCTTGACATGCACATGAATGCTGACGGCGAACAATTCCGTCCCTTGACATTCACATGAATACTGATGATGAAACATCCCACCCCTTGACATGCACATGAATACTGATGGTGAACCATCCCACCCCTTGACATGCACATTAATGCTGACGGCGAACAATTCCGTCCCTTGACATGCACATGAATGCTGACGGCGATCAGTTCCAACCCTTGACATGCACATGAATGCTGACGGTGAACAATTCCAACCCTTGACATGCACATGAATGCTGACGGCAAACAATTCCAACCCTTGGCATGCACATTAATGCTGACGTCGAACAATTCCAACCCTTCACATGCACATGAATGCTGACGGCGAACAATTCCAACCCTTCACATGCACATGAAAGCTAACGGCGAACAATTCCAACCCTTGACATGCACATAAATGCTGACGGTGAACAATTCCAACCCTTGACATGCACATGAATGCTGATGGAAAACAATTCCACCCCTTTACATGCACATGAAAGCTGCGGCGAACAATTCCAACCCTTGACATGCACATGAATGCTGATGGCGAACAATCCCACCCCTTAACATGCACATGAATACTAACGGCGAACAATTCCATCCCTTGTTATGCACATGAATGCTGACGGCGATTAATTCCACCCTTTGACATGCACATGAATGCTGACGGCGAACAATTCCAACCCTTGACATGCACATGAATACTGATGGTGAACCATCCCACCCCTTGACATGCACATGAATGCTGACGGCCAACAATTCCGACCCTTGACATGCACATAAATGCTGACGGCGATCAGTTCCAACCCTTGACATGCACATGAATGCTGACGGTGAACAATTCCAACCCTTGACATGCACATTAATGCTGACGTCGAACAATTCCAACCCTTGACAAGCACATGAATGCTGACGGCCAACAATTCCAACCCTTCACATACACATGAAAGCTGACGGCGAATAATTCCAACCTTTGACATGCACATGAATGCTGACGGTGAACAATTCCAACCCTTGACATGCACATGAATGCTGATGGAAAACAATTCCTCCCCTTGACATGCACATGAAAGCTGCGGCGAACAATTCCAACCCTTGACATGCACATGAATGCTGATGGCGAACAATCCCACCCCTTGACATGCACATGAATACTAACGGCGAACAATTCCACCCCTTGTTATGCACATGAATGCTGACGGCGAACAATTCCACCCCTTGACATGCACATGAATGCTGACGGCGAACAATTCCACCCCTTGACATACACATTGAGACCCATCCCCCCCACCAAAGCTGGGAAGCGTGCCAACCGGGGGATGGCTCAAAACAAGTCGAGCGATGGGATCACGGGTGGCAGTTGGAGGGTCAAAATAAAACTCGGCAGCTGAGCAAAACTGATATATTACCAAAAGAGCAAAAACTGGCTGGCATAAGGCCACAATATAAAATTCTCACTTAAATAAATAACAACAAACACTAAAATTAACAAGATACTACACATTAATAACAAACGCTATAAATACTACAAATTCTACAAATACCAAAATTGCCAATAAACAACTACATGGCCTATCTGCAGTTCAGCCGGAGACCCCCAAAACGTAAGATAAATTTAATGCCCACATAAAAGTGAAAATTTAGAACCTTTGGAACACAACACTTAAACCGGCAATTTAGCCCACACATCCCTTGATTCCACCGAGGCCAGGGAGTAAGCCGGAATCCCTGGGCAGCTCCGAATAAGAAGTTAAGCAAAAGCACAATAATCCCCTTTTGGTGAGTTTAAAAATTAAACAATTTAAAAAAATATATAACACGGTACCGTTCTATTATCCCCTGACATCAATAATACCAAAACACGAAATAAATAAATAAATAACTAAATCACTAGGCCTAAAGCATAAAAATAAATAACAACATAATTTAACAATAGGGACCTAACAAATATAAACTCTAAAAAATCTAACAACAAAATAAACTAATCAAACTAAATAACCAGAAATATAAATATAAATAAATATTAACATAAAAAAGTTCCTTTGGTTTGTATTTTAAGTTTTTTTCCTTTTTATAAAAAAAAAAAAAAAAAACATATATAGGTCCCCAATGGCTGTGTTGAATAGAGTCACTGTTCCAGTTTAGGCCTAGGCCACATTCAATAGTTCGGCACCTTTATTTTTCTTTCTATTTCACATCAAAACCCCCCCAGCTCAGCCGCCGGGAAAAACGACATAGAACGCACTGACCTGAGGACAGAAGACTTCTACCACCAAAGATGTAGAGCGGGTAGAGGGCGACTCCAGGCTCCAACATGGTCCTCAGGCCAGCTAGCAGTGCAGATGGTAGACAATCCCCGGACGGCAGGCCGAGGGCTGAACGTCCCACTCAAGGATCCTGGAGTTTTAGGAGCCTTAGCCGATCATATTAAGGAGGTTCGGCCGCCGAGACACAACTAGCACTCCTAGAACAATCTAGAAGATGGCCAACCTGACAGACAAAGGCTGGAACACGGAACGAAATGGAACTGAGGCAACGGCCACCAAATTACGCGAATCGCAGGGCATGAGCGATCTCAGGCAGCCCGGCAGACTACGACAAAAAAAACGAAATGTACCGGTCAAAAGACCCGGTACAACCTCCCTCTGCATAACTCAACACACCCAGGCAGGGGAGAAAACTCGGTACCTCAGGGAACCAAACAGAAGACGAAGAAGACCTCCGAAGAGTGGTGTTGCAAGGACGTCCAAGAGAAACTAAGAGGGGAAACCCCTCGAACAGGGAGCAAACTACCCTGACTGTCGTGCCCGACAAGAAAAAAAAAGAGAGAGAAACTCTCTTAGAACAGCCACCTAGGCCCAGTGGTGATCAATCTCTTTGCCCCAAGAAACCCCCAGGAACACCAACTCCTGGATCAACCATTCCCCGGAAAGCCTTAAGCTGGGACACATGGGCTTTCCTGAACACCCTGCCTGACTGGGGATCAACCAGCAGAGCAGTCACCGGTGACAAAAACCTGTCGATGCGGTGGGGACCAGACCACCGATAGCACAACTTTGCAGCTCTTCGTTCCGCGGCCGAACTGACCGGGTGAGCCTGACAAAGAACCAGATCTCCAACCTGAAAAGGGTTAGGAGTACGACCCTTATCATACCTCCTCCTTACTCTCTCTCTAGCACGTAGCAGGTTGCGCCGAGCAGCCCGCCACGTGGACACTACGTCAGTGGCACCTGGCGTAGGTAGAAGATCCTCTAACCTCCACAAGTTGGACAAAGGGTTGTTAGGAGGGTAGCCATGTAGAATTTCGAAGGGAGTGGCATTGTGACTCTCATGCTTGGAAGAATTAAAAGCAAGCTGGAGCCAAGAGAGACTCTCATCCCAGGTGTTCTGCTTCTCAGCATGGAAGGTAATAAGGGCAGACCGAAGATTGCGGTTGAACCGCTCTGCATGAGAAGGCTGTGGGTAATAAGGAGAGGTAGTCACATGCCTGATACCATTGCCAAAACAGAACCTACGAAACTCGTGTGAGGTAAACTGGCTACCGTTGTCGGACACAAGAGTGGAAGGCACACCAAAGTGCTGGAAGAGTTGGGACTGGAGAGCACGGATGGTGAGCTTAGCCGTAGCACTCCGAAGTGGGAAAAGCCAAACGAACTTCGAGAAAGCATCCACACAAACAAGTAGGTAGGAGCTACCTGACTTGCTACGGGGAAAAGGACCCACGTAGTCGATGAATACCTTCTCAAAAGGACGCTCGGCCACCTCAGAAGATAACAACCCTAACCTTGCATTCTGACTAGGCTTGCTGAGAGAGCACAGGTGACAAGCCCGCACTCTGCCCGCAACATCCCGGTCCATGCCCTTCCAGATGAAGTACCTACGAATCTTAGCGATGGTCTTATGAATGCGAAGATGACCGCCCACAAGAGAAGAGTGATAATATTGAAAGACCATCGGTACTAGATGACTAGGCAGCACTACACGGGGTTCACCCCTCTGTCGAGGACGGCAACAGAGTACCCCTTTGGACAGAAAATAGGGAGGGTGGGCACCTCCCTCTTGAAGCTCACCTAAGATGACTGACAGCTCAGGATCTTTCTGCTGATGGGACAGTAGATCGTCTAAAGCCAGAGGAAAATCCAGAAGAACAGCACCACACTGAGCAACAGCCTCAGTCGGTGGATCACTGGGTTCGTGGTACATGCGGGAAAGAGCATCCGCGATGACATTCTGGGTACCCCTAGAATGTTGGACTCGGAACTTAAAAGCAGAAATTTTGACCACCCAGCGACCAATTTTCCCGAGCTGTCGGGGATGGGCAAGAAGCCAAGATAGTGCCTGGTTGTCCGTCTCCAGCAAGAACTCAGCGTGTTCCAAGAAACGCCGAAACATGTCCGTACCAAAGACAACAGCCAGACACTCTAACTCATAGATGGAAGAAGCTTTCTGTTCCTGGTGAGACAACGTCCTCGAAGCAAAAGCGATGGGCTGCCTGACCCCATCAAACTCCTGAGAAAGAACAGCAGCAATGGCGGAGGAGGAGGCATCAGTCTGAAGAATAAATTCTCTGCTGAAATCAGGCATACGCAGGACAGGAGGTTGCATGATAGCCTCCTTGAGAGCATCAAAGGCAGTCTGCTGAGCTTGGCCCCACACAAAAGGGACACCTTTCTTTCGCAGCTCGTTCAACGGGGCAGCAAGCTCGGCCACGTTAGGGATGAAGCGACGGTAAAAATTCACCATCCCCACAAAACGGGCAATCCCCTTGGCATCTCTGGGAGGAGGAAAATCCCGAATGCCCTGGGTCCTCGCAGGATCTATGCAGACGCCTCGAGAAGAGATAAGATGACCCAGAAAAGAAATCTCAGGACGAGCAAAAGTGACTTTCTCTAGATTGACGGTAAGGCCAGCTGATTTAAGGCGACTAAGAACTTCCTCCAGATGTTGCATGTGTTCCCCGAAAGTCTCACTGTAGACAAGAAGGTCGTCCAGGTAATTGAAGACAAACTTGAACTTCACATCATGGAAGATGGAATCAAGCAGACGAGTAAGAGTCTGGGCACCCACAGCAAGACCCATAGGAACCCTAGTGAACTGGTAAAGATTCCAGAGAACACAGAAGCTAGTCATAGGCCGTGATTCCTTCTTCAATGGAATCTGATGGTAGGCCTGGTTCAAATCAAACACACTGAAAAACTTAGCCTTACCGAACCAATCAAACGCAGAATGCAAATCAGGCAGAGGTACCGAGTCAATAGTGACCTTAGCGTTGAGCCTCCGATAATCCATCACAAGCCTAGACTTACCATTAGGCTTGGGCACAAGAAAAGCTGGACTGGCATAAGCAGAACGAGACGGTTCAATCACACCCTTGCTCAGAAGATCTTCAATCATAGCCCTCATAACCTCCATCTTTGGGGGAGCAAGTTTGTACGGATGACTTCTAACTGGCTGAGAATCGGTGAGGTGGATCTCATACTCCAGAAGAGAAGTGACCCCAAGCTCAGCCGTAAGCACATCAGAAAACCGCAAACACAGCCTCCTAATGGCCTCCGCCTGCTCAGGGGGGAGATGACCAACCGGATCCACCTTGGGTTGTTCGGGCTCACAACCCACCTCTCTGACTGCAGGAGGGCAGTCAGAATCACCTACTAGAGGCACCAAAACTCGCCGATTGAACTTGAAATACATCTGGCGCTTCTAGAGGTCAAGCACCATACCACTTTTAGAGATAAAGTCTGCCCCTAGGATACAAGAAACCGCCAGGTCCTTGGCAACAAGAAAACCCCACCTCCAGGAAAATTCTTCAATTTTAAAATGTAATGACGCCTTAAGAAGTATGGGTAGAGGAGTTTGGGATGCCGTCCAGCACGTAATAGAAGAAGGCTCGGTGTGCCTGACAAGTCCTAAGGCGTCAAGGGACTCAAAAAGAGAAAGGCTGATGATACTGCATGCCGAACCAGAATCAAGAAGGGCTCGACACACCGTACCACCAAAAGATACAAAAACGCCAGGACACACCGAGGTGACCGCACTAAGTCCCAGGGAAGCCATGCCAGCAAGGCCCGAAAAATCCCCGACACTCCTGCTATGGGCACGTGTCAAAGGCAAATGGCCACGGTCACTCGCAACAACGCGGGGAGCTACTGTGGAGGCAACCCCCCGCGCTGAGCGTTTCCCGCCCCACGACCTCGAGCACGTGGACAGTCACGTCGAATGTGACCAGGTTGGCCACAAGCAAAACACACAACCGGAGGCCGAGAACCACGACCCCCCACTGGCTGACTCACACCTACAGACATAGCCGGTCGACGGGTGGGGAGAGCACGATGACTCTCAGAATCCCTCCCTTGCTGGTCTGAGAACTGCACGCTGCGCGAAACAATGCACAGCTGAATGCAGCTCCCGAAAAGTCGAAGGAACACCAGCAAAAACCAATCTGCACCGTTCTTCGGGAGAAATGCCATCCAGGATGACAAGAACGGTGTCAGCTTCAGAAAGTGTGAGGCGCAACGCTTGCCGAGCTTCCTTGACTGAAGAGACATAGGCTGCCAGAGACTCGCCCCTACCCTGCGACCGATAAAATCTGTCCATGACCATCCTCTCACTGAGTCGAATGGGAAGAAACGACGAAAGTAACTCTCGATGGAACGAGTCCACCGAGGCATCACTGGCCAAGACAGAACTCAGCAACTCCCCAACGGGACCTCTGCAATACGGGAAAATCAGACGAAGCAAGTCCCCAGCCTGCATGCCGGGCATCTCACTAAGTCTGAGAAAGGCCACCAGGAACTTAAGAAGCTCCTCAGGATCCATCCCATCGATCACAGGGAGATTCTGGATCATGGGCGTGAGAGGGTTAGGTAGCTTGTGGTAGCTCAGCTGCAGCAGAGCAGGTGAACCCAAAGAAGCAGTAGGAACGGCAGCTGGAGCCGAACCACAAGCGACCTCAACAGAAATGCCTGCAGGCTCAGAAGGAGCCTCAGGCACAGTGAGAGCCATTGTCTCAGCCTGCGGCCTCGACACGTTAGGCGAAAGCGCGAAAGTAGGCCGCTGACCCAGACCCGTAGGAGTCGTGGAACCGGAGAGTGCCTGAAAAATCTCATCCAGCCTAGACACACTCCCCAAGATCCACGCCCTATCCGACGGTTCCAACCCCGGTGCCCGGTTGACCAGCCTTAAACGGGCAAGCAGATGCCCCAAGCGTGCAAGACGGCAGGCCCGGTCACGACCTACTGGAGGTTCCAACTGCAGATCTTCCAAAACCCCTTCCCAATCTTCCACCTTGCGTTTACAAACAGACAACTCCTCACCAACCTCCAGTAGATCAGACCACTCCACCGCCGTACCCGCGGACAACTGCTCCCGCAGCAACCTCCGGAGATTCAGAACATCACCCTCCGGAGTCACACCACGCGACCTCAACTCAAATATCAACTCCTCCTTCATCAGGAGGGCAACATTCTGCAGATAGGCCATCTCTAACGCAACAATTCTCAACAATATACACAAAAACGACAACTCCAGGGTCCAAGACGAACAAAACCCTCAGCCTACCGAGCCCTTGCCAACCACTCCAAGCCACCCATGAAACCCATTCAAAACAGTAACCAAGCAGATTGCCTAGGTTTTTTTTTTTTTTTTTTTTTTTTTTTTTTTTTTTTTTATATAAGTTAAATTATTTATTTGGTTTTCCAATTGTTTTTGTTTTAAATAATTATTTATTTGTTTCTATTTTTTTTTTTTTACAATACCAAGACACCTTGACGGTAGGTCGGCCAACCATGGCCTACTAACTGGCAAACACCCACCGTCAACAACCAAAAGAGAATATTTTTTTTTTTTTTTTTTTTTTTTTTTTTTTAGGCAACCACGCTCTGCTACCAATTGAGACCCATCCCCCCCACCAAAGCTGGGAAGCGTGCCAACCGGGGGGATGGCTCAAAACAAGTCGAGCGATGGGATCACGGGTGGCAGTTGGAGGGTCAAAATAAAACTCGGCAGCTGAGCAAAACTGATTTATTACCAAAAAAGCAAAAACTGGCTGGCATAAGGCCACAATATAAAATTCTCACTTAAATAAATAACAACAAACACTAAAATTAACAAGATACTACACATTAATAACAAACGCTATAAATACCACAAACTCTACAAATACCAAAATTGCCAATAAACAACTACATGGCCTATCTGCAGTTCAGCCGGAGACCCCCAAAACGTAAGATAAATTTAATGCCCACATAAAAGTGAAAATTTAGAACCTTTGGAACACAACACTTAAACCGGCAATTTAGCCCACACATCCCTTGATTCCACCGAGGCCAGGGAGTAAGCTGGAATCCCTGGGCAGCTCCGAATAAGAAGTTAAGCAAAAGCACAATAATCCCCTTTTGGTGAGTTTAAAAATTAAACAATTTAAAAAAATATATAACACGGTACCGTTCTATTATCCCCTGACATCAATAATACCAAAACACGAAATAAATAAATAAATAACTAAATCACTAGGCCTAAAGTATAAAAATAAATAACAACACAATTTAACAATAGGGACCTAACAAATATAAACTCTAAAAAATCTAACAACAAAATAAACTAATCAAACTAAATAACCAGAAATATAAATAAATATTAACATCAAAAAGTTCCTTTGGTTTGTATTTTAAGTTTTTTTCCTTTTTATAAAAAAAAAAAAACATATATAGGTCCTTAATGGCTGTGTTGAATAGAGTCACTGTTCCAGTTTAGGCCTAGGCCACATTCAATAGTTCGGCACCTTTATTTTTCTTTCTATTTCACATCAAAACTTTAAAGAAACACCAAGAGATTAAAGGTCCAAACCATTAGATCTGTATTTGGGGAAAGATTACCAGGATATATAGTTCCAACATTATTCAATAAGCTTCCAAACGATATTTACTCTGAAAATAACTTCAATAAATTTAGGAAGAGAGTATATATGTGGCTTCAAAATGGCACATAAAGCTAAGCTTTTGATGATTGGTGTGTTCTATGTGGGCCTACCTTGTTAACCTCTTTGTATATTGTTGATATTTATTTATAGTGTACTAAAGCCTGTTTATTTTGTTAAGGCATAGGCCTATTTACTAAATATTTAAGGCCTACTAAAAAAAAAAAAAAGGAATAGGCCCTATAGTCTACTGTTGAATGGGGAATGCGTTGTAAGTGTTAGTAAGTTTATTATTTTAATTTCTTCCCCTTTTCATAATCTAAAATTAGTAATTTTATTTTAATCTCTTAAGTTTATAGTCTATTTCCAATTGTAATATTTATTGTTATCTTGTTATTGGCTTGTTTATGCCCACTCACAGCCACTTTCCAGGTCTGTACTAAGACCCAATATTTCTTTGTGCATTTACATTGTATAAACACTGTTGATTTTTGTTTTTAACTTATAGTTTTATTGTTATTGCCTCTGTAGTTGCATAAATGGCCCTTCACAGTAGGCCTATTATGCTTTAAATATGATGACATCCTGTACTTTCTAAGGCTTTACAGTTGTTACCTACTTAGTCTACACCATATTTTTAATAAATCTTTTATGTGTAGCCTACAAACCTTATGAAAGATCTCGTTGGAATATGTTTTCTTGAAGCTAAAGTTAACTGGTGTCCCATGCTTACCTTAAATATCCATGCTAGAGTAGATCTCCCCTAGTGTTAAATATCTGTTAGAAGGCAATGATTAAAATATGTTAGCGTTTTTTATGACATGTAAAACTGCACTGAGGTTGATTAAAAAGTAGTTATCTGGTTAATGGTGTTAAGATATAAGTTAGTAACACAAGCCATGAAAGCTCACCAACCCATAACATCACATTCGTAAATTTGACACTGGTTAACACACAAACACTGAACACATATAACACAAATGGGCAAAGGCAATTGAAAATAATGCAAACGAATAATATCTCTTGTGATTTCTTTTTAGGATTCTTGATTTTTAATCTTTGAGTCTGTTATTGGTTATGTAGTAAACAACGTGACGCTGCTGCTGGCTGCTCTCGCTCCCGTGGTGACAGGCTTGCTTAACAGCTGTGGTCGCTGCGGTGGGGGGGCATCAGCTGTCGTTGCCATAGAGTAAGATTTGATACTCTTTACACATCCAAATGTACAATAGTTCTTAAGATTTATTAATGCCACTTCTATTGTTAACTAGTTAAGTTTTAATACCCACCATCTGCCACTACTATACACACTGATATGTATTGTTTTCATTACTGTATATTCTTTAATATTATACTGTTTTTTTTTTTTTTTTTTTTTATTTCTAAATGTAATGTATAAAATATGTAATTTCTGGATCCTGCTGATAAGTGAGTTCTCACTTAGCAGGGCCACTGCATGTAATATTTCTTGAATAAAAATATTCTATTCTATTCTATATTCTATTCTATTCTAACCCCCCCAGCTCAGCCGCCGGGAAAAACGACATAGAACGCACTGACCTGAGGACAGAAGACTTCTACCACCAAAGATGTAGAGCGGGTAGAGGGCGACTCCAGGCTCCAACATGGTCCTCAGGCCAGGCTAGCAGTGCAGATGGTAGACAATCCCCGGACGGCAGGCCGAGGGCTGAACGTCCCACTCAAGGACCCTGGAGTTTTAGGAGCCTTAGCCGATCATATTAAGGAGGTTCGGCCGCCGAGACACAACTAGCACTCCTAGAACAATCTAGAAGATGGTCAACCTGACAGACAAAGGCTGGAACACGGAACGAAATGGAACTGAGCCAACGGCCACCAAATTACGCGAATCGCAGGGCATGAGCGATCTCAGGCAGCCCGGCAGACTACGACAAAAAAAACGAAATGTACCGGTCAAAAGACCCGGTACAACATGAATGCTGACGGCGAACAATTCCACCCCTTGACATACACATGAATGCTGACGGTGAACAATTCCAACCCTTGACATGCACATGAATGCTGACGGTGAACAATTCCAACCCTTGACCTGCACATGAATTCTGACGGCGAACAATTCCAACCCTTGACATGCACATGAATGTTGACGGTGAACAATTCCAACCCTTGACATGCACATGAATGCTGACGGCGAACAATCCTACCCCTTGACATGCACATGAATGCTGACGGTGAACAATTTCAACCATTGACATGCACATGAATGCTGACGGCGAACAATCCCCCCCTTGACATGCACATGAATGCTGATGAAATGTTTCTTGTACCAAATTAAGAAATGTTCATGTGCTTACTCGTTTTGAAATGTTTAATTAAAGCAAGGAAACAGTCCTTTTAAAGTAAATGGCTATTACGTTAGCCTGATTATTGAAGTCAGACTATTAAGATACTCTGGTAGTTACTCTTGTTGTACTAATTGTTTTTCCACTACTAAACTAGATATGATATAATCTAATAAGGTAATGATTGTTTCTAACTCCACCCACCAGTTTACCTGGGCCTGCAGACATGCGCGTAAATGTTATCCAACGAGTGAAGTACCACCGGTAGCTTGGTTGGGGAATCGAAACTTGG
>JAQJVL010008659.1:0-18893 GCA_035578905.1 Stictocephala bisonia
TCGTTAACGGAACTTGCTCCATGTAAGTCATGCCTGGAGTACAATCAAGGATAATAGAAAAATATCTGGTTTCCTTTATTTTCACAAGATACTTTGCTTTACTGAGTCATCTTGTATAGTTGGTAGCTTATTTTGTATTGATACACTTAATAAATGAAATTGTGTTCCTTTGACAGTCTTAAGTGTTCCATTAGCACAATATCAAATTTTCCCAAAAGTTGCACATATCCAAGTAAGCTTCTATTATGCCTTGTGAAAACTTTAGATGACTCACAAAAAGCCAAATTGTGCTCTGCTTTATAAAGTAGTTTTCACCAACTGACGCAATCCTTCTTCAGGTTAGTATCAATTTGTTGCTTCATAGTGTGCTGGTTGATTGGGGTGGCTCCTTTAATTTTTTTTCTGCTTCAAAATGTAACCATATTTTTTAAATGGCCTGGTGGCAGCTCGTTGGATTTTAAAGGTCTGCCAAATTTTTCCAGTTGGGAAAACCCATTACTTGACGAAAGTGTGACTTTGATGGGGGGTTCAACAATTTACAACAAAAACAATGAATAGAATCTGATTTTTCAGAATAAGTCAACCATTACCGTGATATTTTCTCTCCATTTTCAAATAACTGATAGGTGTTAGGAGGACTCTTTAGTCCTAACCCTGGCTGAATGAAGACATATTTAATTTCATATCATTCCTTCATACTTCAACTATGTAAGTTATTTTAACAATTTACCTTAAACTCTAAAATGATAAATATTAAAAGTTTGTAAATATTTTGTTTAGGCAAGCAATGTAGCTGGGTGGAGTGATTTCTCACAAATTACAACCTTGATGTCACCACCCGGCGTGCCTGGAGCACCCCCTGCCCCTCGCTACACGGCTACTCACAACAGTCTGACGTTGACCTGGTCTTGTCCCCCTGATAACGGATCACCCATCACGCATTATTATATCGAGGTTGCAGACCGAAGTCTGGTTTCAGAGGCTCTTACCTGTCTTGTTCCTGACCTGAGTCCTGCTACCACTTACAAGTATGTCATCTACACTTTGCATTTTTAGTCTAGATATTTGATCAACGTAAGAGTAATTGTACATTAGGGGTGTGCGAGTAGTGATTTTTGAGTTCGAGTCGAGTAGTTGGCATTTTTTTCAAGTATCAAGTATTTTCGAGCGAGTATTTACAGAAGGATTTCCTGTTCACCCAAGGCAACTATAAAAGGCAGACACCATCCTAAGCCTATGTTAAGTTTTGCCAGATTCGTAAATATATACATCTAAAATGAACACAATAATTTTGATTTGTTGTTTGTAACTGTAACATTTGATAAATAAAACTTTTTACTTCCTCCCTTCCGATATTTTTATGTGGCATTGTTTTGTTTTACCTCTTTCCTTTTCTCATAACTAATATGATGAAAGAAACTAATAAAGTATTTTATTAATTGAAACAACGTGGATTATGAAGATTTAATCTGTTCACTCATATTACAGATCAGATTTTCTATGCAAGCCAATTATAATGTTTCACAGTGGGCCGATATGTTTATCTGGTGGTTCAGTTCAAAGAGTACTGCGAAAACGTAGCGAAGCTTGTTGGCAAAAGCTGCATCCAGCCAAATGGATGCTAAAATTCAGAAGTCATCGCCAAATGCAGTCATTTGCTTTCAGAATTGCCTCCTCTCAACAAAAAATTGATTGTGTACACACCAAGAAGAGTGGATCTGTATTCTTTGGGTATTTAATTCAGTAATAACAAGGTTACAACTAACTGGAAATAAGCTCTGAATTATATAATGAAATTTCAAAATCTGGATGACAGAGACTGTAGTTCAATCAATTAATAATAATAACTAAGCAGGTTTACTACAAATAAATTTTAAAGTCGCTTAGGATGAATTAGTTTTTAAATTATGATTGGTAATGAAATGTGAGCAACTTGAAACTATTTCAATACATGAGGCTACACTGAACAACAGATAAATAATTATTTCGTAACGAGAAATTCATGAAAACCTGGTGTAATCGAATGAAAACCATAGACGTAGTCGGCTAATATAATAGGTCTAGCCTACATTGGCGACGAGATGCAGTCTGAAATATAAACTTATGAATAAAAAACGAGACGTTTGATAATGCTTCAGTTCAATAAAAATTATTTTCCGAATCTCTAAATTTGTCGTATTTTGTTTAGAAAAGGTCTTCCAACATGTTTCTCCCTCACTTGGGTTGATTTGTGATTGTTTTACAGTTTACACCAACATCGACGTCAATGTGAACAGGGAACGGTTCAGTGAGTTTACTAATCAAAATTATCATACTTTACCACCTTTTACACTCCAACTGTGTTATTGTCAAACCTAGTCAGGAAACTGTTTAACAAATTGACAGGAAAAAATATCGTATGCGCAAATATTGTATCGTATACACAGTTTTGGCGATCTAAGGTGTTTAGGGAATAATAATTAATAGACATTCGCCACGGAGATATATATATTTTTTATTTCACAGAAAATAAATCAATAATGTTGTGTCACACGCTGCTAGAACGCCATTACCATATTTTATATGATACGATACAGTATTTTCTTACGTCAAATATTTGGACGATTCCCTGCTCAGATTAAAAAACTAAATAAACCTCAATCGACTCGCAAGAAATATACGATAATTTCAGTTCCGAAAAGGAGCAATGGTTCTTTGTATGTACGTATACTACAACCGAGATGAACTTTCGCCTATAAAATATGGAAGTTCGATTCTTGGGATCTAAAGTGACCTGTTCTCTGTACCCTTTTGATTGAGCGGTATAATTGACATGAACGAAAATATGCATAATTTCCACGGCGTACAGACCACGAGATTTGTATCGGTAACAGGTCTTTTTGAGCATCTTGAACCGGATCTCTCGTAACCCTTTCTTGGGTCATAAAGACACTAACCTGCACTTCTGTTTTATTCAAGCTATTTTAGGTTAGGTTACAAGTGACTAGTAGACTCGGACAACCAACATGTGTGATCGCTACCTTCCCAGCTCTGTTGTTCACTTTGAATTGAACTAGTTCAAATCAATGGACGGGTCGCAGTTGGCGGATGGTGGACGCTCCATCAGATATGATGGACAGCTGTGAATAAGGGGTAACCCAAATAAGCAGCCCCGGACCGAGGCGGCAGCATCACGAGGGTGTGGCGGGGGTGGCCTTTGGCAGGGCCACACTCATTAAAACCCACAAACCTGATGACGTTGCTGTGTCATGGCGAGCAAGTGCCGCCATTAAATAAGCACTGCCCGCACTGCCTTGTACGTTAGGGTTTGGATACCTAAAGGCTAGGAGAAGGTAACTCTGATGTAACACCGAAGGTCAGGTTAGGATCTTACAGCTGTAGTGGAAGCCGCTAACCTAGGAGAAGGCGACTCCGAAAACAAACCCCTGGCCCTCCAGGTTGGGGGTTGGGCGTTGGGCTGACAACCCACCCTGGAAAAACAATAGGTTACGTATCACCAACAATATGCCTCGGATAGAATGGATTTACGGAATACGAAAAGGACTCCCCAAAGGACAATGAGAATTGGAACATGGAATGTAAGAACACTGGCGGTCCCTGGAGCAAGCGAAATTCTCTCTAAAGAGTTAAACAAGTATAAAATGGACCTAGTAGCACTACAAGAAACTAGATGGCCACTAGCAGGGAAAATCAATACCAAAGAATATGTGATCTACTACAGTGGATGTGAAGAAACCCGATATTACGGAGGTGTAGGTTTCGCAGTAAATAAAAAGATAGCAAGCTCTGTGATATGCTTTCAGGCTGTGAACGAACGTATGTGCAATATTAGAATCAAGGGTAAATTTAAGAACTTATCTGTGATAACTTTTTATGCCCCAACTGAAGATGCAGAGGAAGAAGAAAAGAACTACTTCTATGACATGCTGGAAAATGAGGTGAACAAGTTACCAAACTATGATCTCAAGATGTTACTGGGTGATGCAAATGCTAAGATAGGTAAGGAGGTGTGGCAAGATGTAGCAGGAAAAGAGAGCCTCCATACAACATCAAACAACAATGGAGAGAGACTTTCTAGTTTTGCAGAAGCAAATAATCTCAAGATTATGAGTACTTTCTTACAGAGAAAAAATATACATAAGGAAACATGGATATCCCCAGACGGCAGGACAAGAAACCAAATCGATCATGTCCTAGTAGACAACCGAAATAAAAGCTGTATCACTAATATTAGAAGTGTCAGAGAAGCTGATTGTGGGTCTGATCATCATCTTGTGCTGGTGAAAATAATGCAAAGAGTATCGTTAGAAGCGAAAACAAAGAGCGTTAAGATGGATGTACTAGCAGTTGAAAAGCTTAGAGATAAAGAAGTAAACAAAAACTTTCAAATATCTCTAACAAATCGATTTCAAGCACTAAATGATATGAACAACCGAAATGGAGATACACAAGACTTGGACAAATATTGGGAAGACTTTAAGAAATCTACAATGGACTCAGCAACAGAAGTTTGTGGAAAAAGAAAGAAACCAAAAAAGAACCCATGGTTTGACGAAGAATGTGAGCAAATGATCGAGGACAGAAATAATAAGAAAAAGGAATGGACAAAAAACAACTCTATAACGAACCGAGCCGATTATTATGAGGCAAATAAAAGAGCTACAAGGTGTTTGAGAAGAAAGAAGAGAGAATATATATAAAATCACTACTTGAGAAAGCCGAAAATGACCAAAGAGCAAATAATTCAAAAGGATTTTATAAAGGAATAAAGCATTTTAGAAAAGGATACACCCCAAACACTTGGAATAAAGAATAAGGAGGACCAGATAATATCACAGAAGAGTTAAGTAATTGAAAGGTGGAAAGAGTACTTCCAAGACCTTCTAAACTGCGAACAGGATACTCTCAATGAGGAGGAAGAGGAAACTTACCAGAATGTAGAACCATGGGTAGAAGAGCCCACAATAGCAGAAGTGGAAAAGGCAATTAAAGAACTAAAAAACAACAAAGCACCAGGAGACGATGGTTTACCATCTGAATTACTGAAAAAGGGAGGACAAGTAATATGTGAAAAGCTCCATGGACTAATTAAAAAAATATGGAGGGAAGAAAGACTACCTAACGACTGGAAGGAAGCAACAATATTACCCATTTACAAGAAAGGCGACAGAGCAGTGTGAAAACTACAGAGGCATATCACTGCTAAGTACTGCTTATAAAGCTCTTTCAAAAATAATTCAGCGCCGATTAGAAGAATTCACCGACACAATAATAGGGGACCACCAAGCGGGTTTTATGAAGGGACGTTCAACCTCGGATCAAATCTTTATCTTGAAATCAGTCATTGGCAAGTATTGGGAATTCGATCGCGAATTCCATGGACTGTTTATCGATTTCTCGAAAGCATATGATAGTCTCAATAGGAAGAAAATATGGAAAAAGATGGAAAAGTTTGGTATACCAAAAAAACTTATTAATCTAGCTAAGATGACAGTCGAAGGGTCTAAGTGTAAAGGCAGAATTGAGAGTGAATTGTCTGATGCTTTTGAAGTAATAACAGGAGTTCGACAAGGTGACAGGCTTTCACCTTTGCTGTTTAACATAGCTCTAGAAGATGCCCTTCAAAAAATTAGACATAAAAACTTAGGTGTAACAGTAGGATGTAAAATTAATATATTAACATTTGCCGACGATGTAACTATTTTAACTGAAACTTATGAAGACCTTGAAGAATTAACCAAAATTTTCATTCAAGAGACAAGATGCATGGGTTTAAGAATAAATGATGAGAAAACCAAGTACATGCACTTTGAAAGAAGTGGCCACCCGCTTACAGAAGTAAATATAGGACATAGCTTTGAAGAGGTGGAGCAGTTTAAATATCTGGGAGTACTAATATCCAATAAGAATAGTGAGGAATTAGAAATTGTAAACAGAATAAACCTAGCCAACAGATGCATGTATGCTTGCAATAAGATCTTGTCGTCAAAGTTACTGTCATGCCGAACAAAAATACGAATATATCAAACGATAATAAGACCAGTACTTTTATATGGTGCAGAAACCTGGATATTAAATAAAAAAGAAGAGAACAAACTCATCGTGTTTGAAAATTGCGTACTAAGAAAAATATTTGGTCCAACATTGGAAAATGGAGAATGGAGCAGTACAATGACTGTGACATAATAGCAACCGCAAGATCAAGAAGATTGAGATGGGCAGGTCATGTATGGCGTAGAGAACAAGGGACGCTACTGAAGGAAGCTGGATTGGGAAGACCAGTGGAAAGAAGACCTCTAGGTAGACCAAAAAGAAGATGGTGGGATGGGATTAAGACAGACACAGCAGCACTTGGAACCACAATGGAGGAGGCAGAAAACAGAGAAAGATGGAGAGAGCTTGTTGGTGAGGCCAAATCCCTTCTTGGGCATCGATGGCCATGGGAGTAAGTAAGTAAGTAGTTCAAATCATAATGAACGAACTCGTTCACTACGTCGACTAGTTCATTTGACTGTCGTCGTGTACTACCTATTCTTAGGCGTATTGTTTAGTTCATAGTCACACGTACTAAACTGTTAACGTATGATGAAGGGTAAAATAAAACACAAGAAAGCGCACATTTTTTATTCATAACTTATAAAACTGTTTACTCTAAAACTAAATTAAGATGTAAATCTGATATTTCGTGAAATAGAACTACTCGATCAAACTTCGAGTAGTTTCGGAATCTTAGAGCCGAGTTCGAGTATTAAAATACTCGATCAAATACACGAAGTTTCGAGTACTCGCACACCCCTACTGTACATAGAAAATAATTAAATGGTCAGTAGCAAACATGGTTTGTTCATTTATTGAAACTCTACTGTGTATGTTAATGTTAGAAATAATTTGTCTAGAATCTTAGAATCATACCTCACATTTTAATTTATTGGAATTCAATTTCGTTTGATTAAGAAGAATATCAGCAAACTTATCTGAGAATATAGGTCAATTTAACCTTTACATATAACACATAATGTAATGGGTGGCCCATAAAAACCTGACACTTTTTAAACAGCCGTTTATAAATGGTTCATTTGTTTACAGATGTCATTGTTGTAGTATAGGGTAATATGGGTTATGCCAATTTAGTAAACATGAATCAGTGGACGCATCAACATTGTGCCTTTGTCATTGAAGTGTTTTTTTAAAACAATGAGTCTATTACTGTTACACAACGACTTTTTCGTAACAATTTTCATGTTCCACGTCATGGCCGTGTTCCCTGTCGGAACACCATTAATGAGTGGGTTTGTAATTTTAGAAATAATGCATCCGCACTCAAAAAGAAACCAACTGGTAGGCCTAGATCTGTTCGAACCCATGAGAACGTTGAACGAATTCGTGAAGCAGTACTTCAAAGCCCAAAACGATCAGCCAGGAGGCAGTCCGTTGCATTAGCAGTTTCAAGAGTAAGTATATATAGAATGTTATATCTCGATTTGAACTTCCATCCCTACAAGATGCAGGTTGTGCAAAAACTTAATGACACAGATCCTGGGTTTCGCATAACTTTCTCGTAAACGCTACTGCAACACATTCATAAAGAAAACATACTGCAATGTTTGATAATATCTGATAAAGCCCATTTTGATTTAAGAGGAAAACCCTCAGAATTGTCGTTACTGGTCAAGAGATAATCCTAAAGAAATTCATGAACAACCTTTGCATAGCGAAAGAGTTACTGTGTGGTTTGGTGTTGCACGTTTTGGAGTAATTGGGCCATATTTTTTTTATGATTCCACCGGTGCAACAGTTTCTGTGAATGCAGAACAATATGTTGTCATGATTCAGAACTTCTTAATTCCCTGACTGCAAGAACTAGATATTGAAATGGACTCTCTATGGTTCCAGCAAGATGGTGCAACAGCGCACAAAGGCAATTTGTGATGTGCACAAACATGCACACTTATAGGTCTATGCATGTTTTACGAGACCTATTCCCAGGACATCTCATCTCTCGCTTTGATGATGTTGCAAGGCCTGCACGATCGCCCTATCTAAGTGCTTGTGATTTTTGGCTGTGGGGTTACTTGAAGGGTAAAGTTTATGCCAAACCTAACACCATTTTTGAGTTAAAGAACTGTATTAGGAATGAGGTTGCTGCAGTACCTGCCCATAGAGTAATGTCAAATTTTGTTAGAAGATTAGAGATCTGTGTGGAAATCGGAGGAATGCATCTGAGTGATATTTTATTTCATAAATAAAAATAGCATATATAAGCGCACATTTGGGTTATTAAAAAAAAAAAAAAATAAAAATCTAATTTGTATAAATCGTTTTATTTTTAAAACCTTCAGGTTTTTATGGGCCACCCTGAATTATACAAATTTAAAATCAACCGACCTTTTATTTATTTATTTTTAAGTTGCTGATAGTTAATATGCGGACAAATAAAGGATTTGAATGTGTGTGAAAAATGATGCTGAACGATTATTTGTTACAAACTAAAACTGATTATTTCGTCACAAATGAACAGTCAATGGTTATCAGCTGATCTTTTTAAAATGTTTTGTCTCTGATTAGGATAGAACTGAGAATCTTTTAAATTTAAAGCTTGTCTGTATCCAACTATGCAACCATCTTTCATATGGTGGTCGAGTATGGGCAACACTATCAGTTGTTAAATTTTATGAACCATTCCCTCTTTACAACAAAGTGACACTTGACAGTTTTGGCCCAACCACAAGATGAATGCAACAACAGTGTTTAGTGGAGTCTATATACAGATAAGACTGTGTTAGGTTACCAATAATACCATGTAAACAATGTAAAAGATGCCCAGGTTTCAAGCACATTGCAGCACTCATTATCTGGCTGACATACTCTATGCTCAGTCAACAAGTGTATGATCATTTTGATGTTGCCTACAATTTTCATATTAAAAAAAAAATACAGTTCTATTTTATTACAACTTAGCTTCATATGCGAAACATTCAGATTTAAATAAAAACACAACTTTGAAGTTTAGTATCACATTGAATTTTCCCAGTATTAATTTTAAACAAAAAACTAGACTGTTAAGTAAATTTTCTTGTTACACATCTAAAAACCTTAAAATCTGTTTATATGTTCACAACTCTTGATACCTCATCCAACATTTCTTCTAATATGAATCATAACATGATTGCTACCCCTTCCAATACAGTGAACAATTGGCAGGATTTCTACTACATAAATAGCTTATCCCATGCATGCAAATGCCCTACTATCTAAATAATGCTAAGAAAAACTTAAGGAATCAAGGTCATATTACTTTATTTAATATTATGATTTCATGTATTAGAATAATTATAAAATATCCAATGAAGATAGTAATTATCAAGTTAATCTTCTTTTACCATAATTTTATTTTAGGGTGCGTTTGAAAGCTGTGAACAGTGTGGGCCCTGGACCGTTATCAGCAGCAGTGAAAGCTACCACCCTGCCACTACCCCCTTCCCCACCACCATTGTCCTGTCCTAACGCTGGACATAACTATCTGAAACTGAAGTGGGGCGATGGCAAAAATCCTCAGTTCATGCAATACACAGTGCAAATGGAGAATCCAAGGCTGGCTGAGTAAGAAAATAATAGATAGTTAATTTTTTAATTATGAAATTGATGTAAAATACTAATAATAATGGTGGAAAAGGAAGCAGCTGATTTTATATATTACTTTTAAAGAAATATAAGTGTTTATATTTGGTAAGTTTAGCAGTTTTTAACCTAATGATTGGGTTTACCAAATACAAGGACATAATCTTAGGAGTTATAATGGACTGAATCCTTTTCTTTCAACAAAACGGGAGTTAGATTTGCAAAATTACTAATGTATTTAATTCAAGGTAATGCTGTATTTAGTTCAAAGAGATAGGACATGAGCAAACTTACCTTAGAAGACAAGTCCACTAACACCGTACAGTAGTAAGCAAATACAGGAACAACATAGTAGTCTTTCTTTACTCACCTGAGGAAAGTGCCAGCAGCACAGAAAATGTGTGAAACATGTTCTTACTGTATTTGTTTACTACTGTTAGGTGTTAGTGGACTTGTCCTCTTAGGTAAGTTTGCTGATGTCTTATCTCTAATTTAGGTTAGGTTAAAGGGCACTAGGCCAAGAATTAGTACAGGGTGCGGCAGCATAACTTCCTTTTTTAAAATGCGCGACATTCAGTTAGTTGATGTCATAGCGGAGCGCTAGCGGTCTCTTTCAAGAGGGGGTACTGTAAAGTTTTGTCCCGACACAGTTCAGTCGCCATCATGCGTTGGAATAGTGAGGAGCGTGCCTTTGCCGTTGAGGCCTACTTTTCAAGCGGATGTTTGGTTATTGCAACACAGCGTGCATTTCGGAATCGCTTTAATTTAGCCCCATTGGCTCCCGTCCCAGACCGCAAATCAATTGTTACATGGGTCACTACATTCAGACAAACTGCAAGTGCGACAAAACGAAGAACTGGAGTCCCTCGGCCCGTTAGATCACCTGAGAACATTGAAGCAGTGAGAGCGTCAATGTTGCGATCACCACGGCGTTCTGTGCGCAAACACGCATCTGCCCTTGGACTATCCGATCGTTCTGTGAGAAGAATTCTTCATGATGATCTTCATTTTCATCCCTATAAGATGGCGATAGTGCAGGAACTTTCAGAACATGACTTCAATTCTCGGATGAACGCGTGTGAGCTTCTTCTTGATGTCGTTCCCGAGGGTGCTATTGTTTTTTTTAGCGATGAAGCCCATTTTCATTTGTGTGGGTCGGTTAACAAACAAAACATGCGCTACTGAGCTGACACCAACCCTCGAGAATTGCATCAAAGGCTTTTGCATTCACCCAAAGTCACAGTGTGGTGTGCAATTTCCTCAATTGGAATTATTGGTCCCTGGTTTTTTGAGGAAAATGAGGTTACAGTGACAGTGAATTCAGACCGGTATGTAAACATGCTACAGATTTTTTTTTTTCCCACGGCTAGAAGAGTTGGATTTGGGGGACACTTGGTTCCAACAAGACGGTGCAACAGCACACACTTCGAGAGCATCGATGGCTGTTTTGAGGGAACACTTTCCAGAGCGCCTTATCTCAATTAGAGACGATTTGGAATGGCCGGCACGCTCTCCCGATCTGTCCCCTTGTGATTTTTTTCTATGGGGTTTTTTGAAATCCCGTGTTTATGTGAACCGTCCAAGAACCCTACAAGATTTGAAGACCAACATCCAAGAAGAAGTTGCCAACATAACACCTGCTATGCTAAAAAGAGTCATGACAAACGCCTGAAATCGGTTTACGCAATGTATGAAGAATGAGGGATGTCACCTAACAGATTTGATCTTCAAAAAATGTAAATAAAAACTTTAGACATGTACCTACATTATAAAAAATAAATAAATATATTCAGATGCATACAATAGTTTTTATTGAGTTTTTAAAAAAGGAAGTTATGCTGCCGCACCCTGTATATTGGAGAGATAGGACATCAGCAAACTTACCTTAGAAGACAAGTTCAATAACACCAGAGTAGTAGTAACACACACAAAATAAACATATAATCTCACAAATGTTCAATGCCACTGGAATTTTCTTCAGGTCTCTCTACTCACATTAGAAAATGCCAGTGGCATTGAAAATTTGTGAGATTTTGTGTTTATTTTGTGTGTGTTACTACTACTTTGGTGTTATTGAACTTGTCTTCTAAGGTAAGTTTGCTGATATCCTATCCCTCCAATATACTTATCTCCAATTTACTAATTCCTGGCCTAGTGCCCTTTCATTTAACTTAACAAAATGTATATAAATTTAGTATTTCAGTCACCACTTTGAAAGTCACAAGCCAAAATCAACAAAATTAACTATATAAAAATGAATACTTAATTCAAAGCGGCTGTGTCAACAATTATTTTGGCTCAGCCAAACCAGTTTTTATAAGTTTCTTAAGACGATGTTTTATAATCGTCTAAACATTGGTGAATATGGTTTAGACTGATTGTGATTAGTATAGATGAGCGAATGTAGTCATTGGTACAAATAAGGCCAACTATTCCTTAAAAAATGTCATTAATTAATAGCCCAATGACAAATGAATTCTGTTTATGATGTTATTCATAAAGTTAGTAAAACGATGTAATACCAACATGATTATCATAAATAATCGTATTAGAATTAACAAACTATTAATATTTTTCTTTAATTAGTGATAACTTAATATGAATTAGATGGGACTGAAGAACATGAAAGTTTTATTTATGAAGGATATATGTAAAAACATTTTTAAAATAGTCATCAATATGGAATATTGTAACTACAACCATATTTAGTCGGTTTATGTTTTGAATTAATCTGTACAAGGTTTTTATAAGCTTTAACATTAAAAAGTGGTATTTTTACTACACAATTTAATTTATTTATGAAAAGTATATATTATATTTCGAGTAGGTTACAATTTTTTAAAAGTATGTTGCAAGTGAACTATTTTTTTCCTGTTAGGAAATGGCATGAATTTTTACCCACAGCAACAAATAATGTATATTATTTTCTTCTGCATCATTTTAATGCTCAGTACCATAAAATGAGAGATAATTAACAGATTATAAATAATTATTATATATATATAATAGTGTGATGTTATATATACGAGGGCCGTTTTTTTTTCAACCTCCGATCGCACGCCATGATGGCTAGAAAGGTCACAGACCGGCCCTGTGCGCAGCAGTCGATCGCGCATCTTCCCCACTACAACTTTTGTCACTCCCGAGTTCAAGTAGCCAGTTTGCGCTTAGCTGCAGTCGGGTAAACATGGCCGCGTCTATTGATTCTCCCGCCAAATGCGAGTTGAGAAGTGTTATTCGTTTCTTGCAAGCAGAAGGGAATAGTGCAGCAGAAATCCATCGGAGAATGTGCCGTGTTTACGGAGAAAACATTATGAGTGAAGGTGTTGTGCGGGAATGGTGTCGTAAGTTTAAAACTGGCCGAACCGACGTGCATGATGAAGGAGGTCAAGGACGCCATTCGGTGAGTTTTGTGGGTGTCACTCAACATCTTTGGCACCCAGCGAGCACAAATCTTTTTGTAGCCTAAATGTTCAGAAACAATAGAGTACAGAGAAGATCTCGACACTTCTGGAAATTCCAAAGACAAAGCACTTATTGTGAATCTACGGTTTCCTTTAACCACTTTGTCAACTCGTTCAACAAGATCGTCTGTAGCGACAGACTTGCGTCCTTGACCTCCTTCATCATGCACGTCGGTTCGGCCAGTTTTAAACTTACGACACCATTCCCGCACAACACCTTCACTCATAATGTTTTCTCCGTAAACATGGCACATTCTCCGATGGATTTCTGCTGCACTATTCCCTTCTGCTTGCAAGAAACGAATAACACTTCTCAACTCGCATTTGGCGGGAGAATCAATAGACGCGGCCATGTTTACCCGACTGCAGCTAAGCGCAAACTGGCTACTTGAACTCGGGACTGACAAAAGTTGTAGTGGGGAAGATGCGCGATCGACTGCTGCGCACAGGGCCGGTCTGTGACCTTTCTAGCCATCATGGCGTGCGATCGGAGGTTGAAAAAAAAACGGCCCTCGTATATAACTTAGCAATCTTTTGTGATGTTTAAGTGTTGTCTTTAAATATATAAACAAATATTAAGGAATCTAATGGTTATAAATGTCAAATAATTATTACTTTTATATAACGATTTATTGTAGTACATTTTTTTTATAGGAATGGTCTTCAGATTGTATACCAAGGCACAAGTCACACTTGCAAGGTCAACCGGCTCCAAGAGCAGTCAATCTATAGGTTCTGTATTTCTGCTGCCAATGATGCTGGCCAGGGTCCTGACTCACAATTTTATGAATTCTCCACCACAATCTCACCTCCACCATCTCTAAAAGGTAGGTTTTTTTATAACCCACTGGCCATAAAACTGACCAGTAGAACTCTCAAGTGTCCAAAACGGCCTTGAGAGAGTTATTTTACGTATAATAGTAGAAATAAGGCATCAATAAATTTACCTTAGATGATAAGTCCACTAACACAGTACATAGGTGAAAAAAGAGAGAATTCATAGCACAAATTTTCAGTGTCACTGATATCTTAATCAGATTGACGAGTTCCAGAATAGATCTAATTGCCAGAAACAGAGTAAGTCTGTCTTAGCATTCTTACCTAACATTGAACATTAACCTTTTGCACTTCATTTATTTTGCCACATGGTGCCCTGCCAGATTCATTTAATTTTTTCAATTATGCATATGTTTCTTATATATAGTTACAATGACCTATTATGTAATCAGGTACTATGTGTTATATACTAAAATATTCAGTATAATCTAGTGAACATTGTTATGTAATTTGTGTACTTTTTACTCAGATATAAAAATATAAATATATAATATATATATATATATATATATATATATATATATATTATATATTTCTAATATTTTTATTAAGTTTTAGCATCTTTTTTTTATTTGGCATGAACATCATTAAAAAAGCATTTAATTCTAGACAGAACAAATACTAATTTTGTTTGGTTTCTAAAACTTTATAATTTCCATATGCTACTTTATAAAACCTTACAAAGCGTTTTCACTTCACCAAATTATCATTTTGTAGAATACTAAAGTGTCATGTTATGTATGTCACAATTTTTTAATTGCTGCAGTTATGTTTTGTAGTCACGCTTGACATATATATTATATATAGTTACAATGACCTATTATGTAATCAGGTACTATGTGTTATGTACCAAAATATTCAGTATAATCTAGTGAACATTGTTATGTAATTTGTGTACTTTTTACTCAGATATAAAAATATAAATATATATATAAAAAAAAAAAAAAAACAGTACTGATAGTGGTAACAGTATTTTGTTCAAACACAAATGAATATATAAAACCATAAACTTTTGTCAAACATAGCTTCAATGTTTGTGTCATCTAAACTATCTCTACTTGTAGACGCCATATTACTGGCGTAAAATTACGCCGAAAATAGTACACAAATTTACACTATATACACTTTGATATATTCTAAAAATTAATAATAGCAACTAACAAAACATAATATAAAAACAAAAAAAATTTAAATATTGTTTACAAACACAACCTAAATGTACAACAGTGAACGTTCAATGTGAGAACGACAGCTGGAGCTGACTAAAGCTGATCGGTTTTAAAACAAAAAAAAAACAAAAAAAATACTACAGAGTTCAAATCTAACACTGAGTGAGTGACTCAAAATACAAGTAAATATTACCATGGCAACTATAGAAACTTTAAACAATATCTGGAACGAAGTGGAAATGAAATAAAAGACCGGTAACCGATGTCGGACTGAGTCCGCCTATGGAGTCGAACGGGAAACTAGTGATGTCGGACTCAGTTCGCCCATATATGTTCACTTGTGTTAATGGACCTATTCGTCTAAGGTAAGTTTGCTGGTCCCTACAACTCTTTATTTCATGAAATAGGAGCCAGGCCTATAACTTAACCTCAACTAATATGTAATCTTTGTTTCCTATGGATAAACTAAAAAAGACATTAGTAATAATTTAAAAAATATACTATCAGAATTTAATTTTTTTGAAATTTGAAAACATATCAGGCCAGATTGAAAACTTAACATTAATAGCAAAGTTTCTGCCTTTATCATTGAATAGCAAACTAAGTAATTATTAATACTTAGGTACGTTTTACAGTGTAAAATTATTTCAGTAGAATTTGTCCAATCCAAAGTCAATTTAAAACTAACCTATCAATAGAGAAGCAGTAACTAAACGTTATTGACTGTATATTTTGGTAGAGCAAATTATATTACTTTAAAATTACTAATTAAATTACTCCAAGATACGCAACAAACTTGTTCAGCATCAAAACTCATATATAATGTTTATTCCCTTTCACAGTAAAGTTTGTCTGTTGTAGCGCCCAAAGTGTCAGAGATTGCCAGTAGAGGGTGTGTGGTGGAGTGGCCAGCTTGCAAGCCTATGGCATCAGACCCTGTTCAATACTGTTTACAACTCTCCAGATTACGTGACCAGAGCTTCAAGCAGGTGAGAGCCATCAAGAAGATGAAGGAACAAACAAATTGAGATATTCCTCTACTTTATAGTACCTAAATACTGTATAATTAAGACACCATAAATTCTGGGAAACTATTACAGAATATAAATATATATATATAAAATGTGTTTAGATTTTCGTATACAGTAGAATATTGATAGTTCGACACTCGATACTTTAACAACGGCCATGGTGATGTGGCAAAATTATTGTCTGTGGTAGTATGTGCATGGATTAGCCCAGTCAGATCAATGAAATAACTTTGTCAAAATGAATAACTGTTTAGAATGATTAATATTGTTACAGTAAGTACGGTACTATCCATACTTAAATAATAATATGGATCATGACCATAATATGTGTAATACCACACCAAATAAGTAGGACATACTTGTTACATACATAAAACTGAACTATTCTTGAAGAAACTACAGTATAATTTCCCTTTGAAGCTTGTTTGTTTTTCTTTCATGTTTACCATGCATTACTTAAACTTAGTTCGTTTATAGTCATAGTTGATACTTCGACACCGCCAGTTCACAAAGTGTTGAACTATCGAGGTTTTACTGTAATAATTATCTAAAAGGACAGATTTTTTCTCTTTTAAAGAAGAGGCTGATCTTTTTTTCTACCTTACTCTGCCCATTCCCCATAGACTATTGATCTTTGTAGAGAATTTACTAGAAAGAGTATGGGTGGATAACCAGTACGGTACAAGATGAACATAACTGATAAACTAAAAGTCAATGCCAGGATTAGAATCAGCGCTATCTCTAATCCGATGCCTTAGACTGCTCGGCCACTGGTTTTCCAAATTTAGTTACAGATTTTCCAAAGTAAATTATCTTTTAGGTTTATCGAGGTGGTGAGACGAAAACGCAATTACACGAGCTAGAAGTTGGTGCTGACTACTGTGTACGAGTATGTGCTGTACGATTAACGCCATCAGGAGAGTTGACAGGAGCGTTTTCTCCCTGCACCAACTTCTCTACTCCCGCCTTACTTTCAACCCCTACACACACCGCCAAAACTCATCAAATTCAAGTAAGTAGTCAAACTGACTTGCTTTATTTGAAATTTTATAGTTTCTTGAATCACATAAAGATATTAATGTCAATAAACTGGTCACAAAAAACAACAACAAATTATTATTTTGGTAACCTTTGCACTCCTAATAAGAAATTGTAAAAGAGTTAAGTGCTTAATTTAATTCTCCCACAGCTTCGAGACTCCTCAATGCAACAATCCAAGCCCATTTCTTTATGCATTCAACTGCTTTATTAAGTTACAGTCTGCTGTTTGGAATGCATACACATTTTTATTATTTGAGTTACATTTTATAGTTGTGACACCTTTTTACTATACTTTTTGAAAACTCGAGAATAATGAAATCCTTTGAATACCGTTTAAATCACCATTAAAAGTATGAAATCAGTTAAAATATGTCAATTTCTTGGATTTGTTCATGATAACTAACTGAAATTAATATACATATGATATTATTTCTAATCTCTTTTTACATTTATTTGCTTTCAAAAATTCTGCTTCTGAGTTTTCTCATAATTGACTTTAACTCTAAACAAATTTAGGTTAGGTTAAAGGGCACTAGGCCAGGAATTAGTATATTGGAGAGATAGGACATCAGCAAACTTACCTTAGAAGACAAGTTCACTAACACCAGAGTAGTAGCAACATACACAAAAGAAACACGTAATCACACAAATTTTCAATGCCACTGGCACTTCAGATGAGGGGAGAGAGGAAGTGAGTGAGTGATGGCTTCCACTATTCCTGGGTAGGTGGCAGTGGTGGGGGTTGTAAATCCATAAAGCTACACTCAGGTATTGATGCAGTTTTTTTAAGTTGGTATATATCCTTGTGGTTGCTGGTGTTTAGGACATATCAGGATGTTGGGATCAGGTTTCTGTAGGCGATGGTGGTAATTAGTAATTAGCATTGGGAACTACTTCTGGTTTGGGGTTGGTTTTGGGACTGGACTAAAAGCATTAGGTTTTTAATAAGGTTGGTAGGGTAACCTCTGTTTTGGGATGCACTGACAAGTTGGTTATTGTATTTGACCCCATACTGTGACTTTCAGACTAAACAAAAACCTCTGCCAAATCCTGGTCCATCCTAAGTTACCTGATCCCAACATCCTGATATGTCCTAAAGACCAGCAACCACACGGTTCTAATCCTTGTAACAAGAAATCTTGCAAAACCTGCCCTATTCATCTCACAGCCACATATTTTACCAGTTCCACTACTTCCTTAACCTACAATATACCGGGAAACCACTCCTGTGATTCCGCCAATTTAATTTATCATCCAGCACTGTCCTGCCCAATATTTCGGCCTTACCAATGAAACCCTTCGAAAACGCATGAATGGCCATAGACATGATTGCAAAGTACAAAATACTGAAAAATACTCTTCTCCATAACTAAAATTTTTCATCAGTGTTACACCACTAAAGTAATCAGATCCCTTCCTTCTCATGCCAATAGTTCCCAACTCCGAAGGATGGAATTAGCACACCAATGGATAACAAAATCCCCTGACCTACCTAATCTGAACATAAGATAGACCACTTCCCCTCTACCCCTTTCTCCATCAGCAAACTTCATATATATATATATATATATATATATATATGAAAACTGAATATATATATATATACACACCAACTGAAAAAACTGCATCAATACCTGAGTGTTGCTCTATGGATGTACAACCCCCACCACTAAACACCCCTACCACTGCCACCTACCCAGTAATAGTGGAAGCCATGTCAGTCTCTCTCTCTC
>JAQJVL010008660.1:0-18928 GCA_035578905.1 Stictocephala bisonia
AATTATTATTAAAGTTCTTAATTGTAGAGTTGAGTGTTGGTTTATCAAATCGCTGAAAAATTCCTGGGAAAACTACATTAGTTTTTTTTTACTAGATTACACAATAAGCTGAGAAGTTAGTCTGAGTCAAGGTCATTACACTCCACAGAATCCTGGATGTCGTTAGTACCCCCCAGTATTACAACATAGTCCTCCTGTGAAAAATCAGATGTTAAGGTGTCCAAGTGTTGAGTCACCTGATGTAACTTTGCATTAGATTTTACTATAGAGCTTACATCAAACCTTTTATGCAAGTGGTCCCTTAAAATTTCATTACAACGCCGCCCATGGCTGTCTGCTACCAGAAAAACTCGAGGTTTACGTTGTACGAGGTTTTAATATGTAATTACTACATTTTCATAAACTCAAAACTAAGAATGTTGTAATTTTACATCAAAACATTGACAGACTTTCAAATAAGCTGGACCAACTTAACTATTTTCTTGACTCTGTTAGCCCGGATATACTGGTACTTACTGAACATGGACTAAATGACAGCACAATAAAGCAAGCTTGTTTAATCAATTACAACCTGGTAACAGCCTTCAGTAGAACAAATCACATCAAAGGAGGTGTGGCTCACATCAAAGTCTCGCCATTGAAAACCTTAGTAAAGAGCTGACCTGTGAAATGGCAGGTATCAAAGTGAGCTCAACAAATAGAAAGCACCTTTACATACTTGGGGTGTACCGTCCCCCCCCCCCCCGTGCTTCTGTAAGCGACGCCCTGACTACTCTATCCATAGCTCTAAATAAGATACCTCACAATAATGGCGGTATCTGCTTAGTTGGAGATATCAACATAAACAGCTTAGACAGTTCAAGTAGAGAAAAGATTGTTTTTGATGATTTCCTCGCTTCGTATGAGATATCCAGACTGAACCTCCCTCCTACAAGAATTTCCAGCACGTCTAGCACATCTATTGATGTGGTCTGCACCAATCTAGATAAGACAAGGCTTAATGTCGATATACTTCGCTCAGGCCTCTCTGACCATACAGGACAACTCACCACACTGAATACCAGGATTGAGCAGAACAAACTTACCACATCAACAAGAAGACATCTAAATGCAAGAAACCTCCTAAGTCTTAAAGATTTACTTGCACTGCAGACCTGGGAAAGGATTTACCAGGAACCTCAGCCGAAGAAACCTATTCAGAATTCATCAGCACATTTGCATCAGCCCTTGATATAACCTGTCCTTTAAAAACATCAAGATGCAAGCCAAAAAAACCAAAATTCAAAAACATCCATTATCATGAAGCTGAAGAGGTAAAAAAAGAGTTTATGAAAGCAAAAGAAAAGTACTCCCTCAGCAACAACCTAGAAGATAAAGTGAACTTCATCCAAAAGAAGAAAGCCTATGATTTAAAGTTAAGAGACCTCAGGAAAAAGGCAAATGAAGACCATATAAATTCAAATAGCAACAAAACAAAGGCTATCTGGGATGTGATAAACAGCGAACGGGCACCCAAAAAACAATCTGGGACCAATACATGGCAGCTAAAAATAGGGGATGTCAATGTTAGTAATATTGACCACATAGGAAAACATTTTAATGAATACTTTGACTCGACTGCTGAAGAAACGCTAAAAAATAACAACTCTTCAAACCCAAAAATTAACACCAACATATCTGACAAAACTGACTGCCTGCTATCTAATTTTCATCTGACTAACTCAAACGAGGTGCTCAAAATTATTCAATCCCTAAAATCTTCTTCTTCAGCTGGAGTAGATGAAGTCTCATCAATAATGATAAAAAGTTGTAGCCAAGAACTGTGCCTTCCACTAAGCAACCTAATTAACAAATCCTTGACTCAGGGGGTCTTCCCTTCAAAAATGAAAACATCAAAAGTATTCCCCTTACACAAAAAAGGTAGCAAACATGAACTACAGAATTTCAGGCTTATTTCCCTTGTACCAAGTTTTTCCAAAGTTTTAGAGAAAATTGTACTGAAAAGACTTCTAAATCACTTATTAAATAATAATCTTCTTACAGAGAGACAACATGGTTTTCTAGCTGGACGATCCACCGCAACAGCCCTTACTGACTTAGTAGAACACATTATTGACAACATTGAAGAGGGGAAAAATGTCACTAGTACCTTTCTTGATCTAAGTAAAGCTTTTGATTGCTTGGATCATCGTTTAGTCCTTGCTAAAATAAGTTCCTTGGGTATCAAGGACACAGCACTTCAGTGGTTCAAGAGCTACTTAAGTGAGCGGAAACAGGTAGTAACAGTACAACAAACGATCAATGGAATAACAAGAACAGCAACATCGCCGCCACTAGCCATGACTCGGGGTGTCCCCCAAGGTTCTGTACTTGGTCCCGTTTTATTCATTTTATTTACTAGTGACATACCTAATTACATTGAACCACACTGTTATCCAGTCATGTACGCTGATGACACTGTTCTGACTACCTCTCACAAATCGATTGAATTCCTTGAGATTAACACTTACATAGCAATCAACATGGCTCATCAATATTGCATTGAAAATTACTTGGTCTTCAATCAAGCAAAAACTCAACACATCATATTTGGAAAAAAAAAGGACAGAATAGCGACCCCATATGATTTTCAAATTTCTCAAAATACAAAACACCTTGGACTAATACCAGACGATCATCTCTCTTGGAACTTCCATATTGATAATCTGTGTCATCAACTCAGCACAGCACTGTTTGCCCTAAGGAGAATAAAATCTACAAGTACTCTGGCAGCCACCAGAACAGCTTATCACGCACTGTTTGAAAGCAGAGTACGATATGGAATTATACTTTGGGGAGCATCTTCTAATAACAACCTCCAGAGAGTAATGATTCTTCAAAAACGGGCATTAAGACTGATGGCTGATATTGCACCACGGGATAGCTGCAGAGAAGCATACAAAAATCACAATATACTCACCATCACATCTCTCTACATTCAAGAAGTCATTATGCATGCTGTTAGTCTAAACTTGGTTCGCAACAACCAACATGGCCGGACAACAAGAAATGGGCTAGACTTCAACCTACCTGCGCACAGGACCGCTCTGTTTTCCAAGAAGCCATCGTACGCTGGGGCAAGATTGTATAATGCGCTTCCTATTCAATTAAAGAGAGTAGAAGACAAGAAGCTCAAGAAAGAACTGCGTTGCTGGCTTGTGGCAGGATCCATCTACACAATCGATAAGTTCCTGGTCCAAGCAAGTAATCGTGACAACATTAGACAACAGACAGGGGAATGAAGAACTGCCGAAACCAACTAATTTACCAATTTTATTATACAGATTATTGTATACTTATATTTATTTGTTTTGTCACTCATTGTACTGAAATTGACGCCTGTTCTAAACTTGATGTTTAAGAATAAAGCTTTCTGATTCTGATTTAAAAAGTCAGTGGCTGTAAATGTAATTTATTATGCATGAAACTATCAATGATAATCTACTTACAATGGGCGTAGTGTTAGCATAATGTTAGTTAATGAGGTAGAATGGATGGCGACTGCACATTGTCTACCAATGGATTAGATTGTTGTTCACTTAAAACACTATTCGTAGTCCTCAAAAATCAAATAAAAAATTTGTTTGATTTATGTCATAATTGAATTTCTTAAAAAACCATATTTTTATAACTTTTAAAAAGTAATTTGAAAAGAGTTGGTCTAAAATTCCAAGCATTGTGTTATTAAAAGATGTTGAAAAATTATTTATTTGCTTTTGGCTAATGGTAATAAGTAATTTTGTATTACAACGATACAAACCCATAATTTTGTGAAGGCGAATAAAAGTAACTGATGAGTTACGAGAAAGCACCTGGCTAGCCAATGACTGAACTTGCACAACATGAATCACACTGATGTGATCTGTAAGTTTCACACCAAACTCACCATAAGAATGGCCAAATCATTGTCAAGGACATAAACACTGAGATATATTTATAATAAAGATCTCTCAAATGTTTATGTTTAACACTGTCATGGCAACACAACTCCTCTCTTATTTCTTGACCAATTTAAACGGTAGAGGTGTCAAACAATTTGCCTCTGTTTGCAGTTGTGCAATAAGGTCTTAATTCTTCAATATTTTCACCCTGAAGAGTATGAGAAGCCCTCAAAGTATGTTTTTCAGCCATAAGAATAACATGGAGAGAGCATTAAATGAATTTAAAAGTAACAGCTGTTCAAAGGTAAATAATTTTTTTCAAAAAGGTTTAAAAGATGTTGGACAGTAAACAATGGTGTTTGTAACATTGAGAAGATTAGATCTTCCATAATGTTAAACCTGGGAAGGTTGTAAACATGATTTTACTCACATTCGATTGTAGGGCTCCGCTCTACTAGACTTGAAGGTTTCAATGGTAATCTAATGAAGTTATTTTATTTATTTAATTAATCTGCAGCGGTTACAAAAACAAATAAAATGAACATGTTTGAAATAGGCTCAGTAATATTACTGGGTTGTTCAAACTAATAAATACGAGGTGTGGGTAAAAAGAAACCGGATTATTATTGTCATAGCCACAGAACGAATGCAATAAGGCTGAATAACGTACGGCTGGTCACGTGACTCCCCCTCCACCCACTGCTTGAGTTTTGTCTCTCTCCCACACTTATTCCGCCTGTAGTATCAGTTATAATACCTCATGTCTCTGCGTCATAAAAATGTTGAGTGTCCAGAAAGAACAACGTGTTTTTACTAACTTAAATTTCTTACTAACTTGGAAAATCTGCAAGTGAAACATTTTTAATGTTACAACAAGTGTACGGTGATGATTTTTTATCATGAACAAAAGTGTGTGAATGGTTCAAACGATTTAAAGATGGCCGTGAAGACACAAGTGATGACGGACGCACTGGCAGACCGGTCATCGTCATCAAAAACCAATGCTAACATTGAAAAAAATCGGTAACCTTGTTCGAGAAGGTCGCCGTTTAGCTATCAGAACATTGTCTGAATGAACTGGACTTGAGAAAGAAAGTGTTAGACAGATTCTTCATGAAAGTTTTATCATGAGCAAAGTGTTCGAAAATGGTTCCAAAGTGTCTCACTCCTGAACAGAAAGAATGCAAACGAATGATTTCTCGTGACATCCTAGAAAAAATCGAAAGTGATCCTACCTTCTTAGAAAAGGTTATTACTTGTGATGAATCATGGTTTCTTTACCTACGATCTCGAAACAAAACAACAATCAATGCATCGGAAATTCCCTGCTTCTCCATGGCAAAAATATACGAATGACAAAAAAATTCTAGGCTATGATGATTGTGTTTTTTATATCAAAAGAATTGAGCACATTGACTGGGGACCAGAGGGACAAAGAGTCAACCAAAATACTTCATTAGCGTCTTGTCTGCTCTACGCGAGCAAGTACAAAGAAAGCGTGATGATTTTTGGAAAAACAAGTCATGGATCCTCCACCATGACAATGCCCCTACTTACAACCCTTTGTCAGTGAAGACAATTTTGGCAAACCACAACATTACCATGTTAGACCATCCACCATACTCACCTGACTTGGCCCCCTGTAACTTTTATTGTTTCCTAAAGTCAAGTCAGCATTGAAAGGAACAAAACTTGAGACTGTTGAAGCAGTAAAGTCGGCACTGGTGGCGCAGTGCTTAACCCAGCTACTTCGGGACAAAGTGTTTGGGATATTGTAGGCGATAGGTTCCATCCTCGGTCCTCTTAATACCGACAGGGCGTCCGCTCAATGGTTGCCATCGACATGGACACTGGTACAGAAGTCTGGGGTGTCCATGTTGGATGGTAGTCAAGGTTCAGATGTTGTGTAGGGAAGAGAACTAAGTGTAAAACTTGTCAATTAGCTGAAAATCAGACCAACACTACGTAGTTTGGATTCCACGTAAAGCTGTAGGTCCAATAGTTGCCCTGGCTATTGAGTTATTAGGCTAATAATAGTCCTTTCTGAGCTAAGTCGAATTCAGATAGTAACAATGACTACACTCGTTCATCTACACTCATCACACTCATTCGAAATCCATATTCGCCCATATCTTGACAGTCGGCATCTTAAAAATAGATAAAAGAAAAAGCGACGGAAGTCATGAACGAGCTTACAGAAAATAATCTCCAGCAGTGCTACACTCAGTGAAAAACTCCTTGAAAGGGTGTACAGAAGGAGGAGGGGAGTACATTGAAGAGGATAACATCAAATTGTAAATAAATTTTATTTTTAGCCTCAGTCAGATTTTTTCTAGCCACACCTCGTGGGTAATCTGAGTGAAATACTGTAAATCAATTTAATATTGTGATGTTACGTTATACAATTAACCAACTATGTTTTGTAGTAAAAAGTCACAGGCCAAGGTTTAACGAAAGCAGTGGCTAATGGGGTTGGCACGTGAAGTTGCAGGGGTGTCACCTAGTTATGGTTTGATTCAATGCCATATCTCATTTATAGTATTGCTCTGAAATGAAATATTACTCTCTTTATTTTATAAGTCAAGGTTAGTACTGGTCAGGTTTTGTGAAGTAGTAGGTAGCTCAAGAAGATTATACAAGATCAAGAAATGTATACCGGTATAGAACATTGGCTATTATGGTACGCATACCTTCACAGGTGGGCATTTGCATTTTGAACAGAGTTGCAGAAGGCATCCGTTATGAAAATTCGCAATCAAAATTAAGGCACATTTTAGTGTTGAACGTATTTTACTTGGTGAACAAGTTCTGGGCCACACAAAGGGAGAAGCATCAGCTTCTCAACGGCTTTTTATCTGTACAATTTTTTCCTCTTCATTTGGGATCTGCTATTTTTTTACATTTATATGAAATAAAATAGGTAATGAAAACCATAATTTAATAAGTAAACAGATAAAAGTTGAAATTTTAATAATAGTAGTTACTAATCAAAATTCGTAAGTTGCCATTAACATAATACTCTTAGTGCTGAGCAACCCTCAATCTACCGAAGCCCGCAGTAGGGTCCCAACAAGCACGCCCAATAATGCCTCTGATTATTCCAAATTCAGAAAGCGAACACTGTGAGGTTTATGTTATAAATTGAAGTTCTATGAATGGAAACTGACAACAGTATTGCTCTACACTCCGTGTTTCTCTAATGGTTAACATTATTTTGAATGCATTAAGGGAGAGTTTCATCAGTGGGAAATTAGTTGACTTAAATTACAAAGTTGGCTTAAAAAGATGAGTTGAACTTCCCTTTTGGACTAACTAGTTTACCATCTGTAACATCTTAGAAGGGTTTTATGGATATTCGCATAATTACGTTAAAATTTCACGATCGTCTCAGTTATTGGGAGCAGAACACTAAAAGAGCAAAGGGTTATATTATTTAATGTTTTCTAACTAAATTATATAGAATTTTTTGTTAAAGTTGTTTCCATAATAAATTTAATTTTTACATTAATTCGAAGATGCAGATAGAATTTTATAATCCAGCTAATTTTTTAAACACAAGGCTAGAGAACAATGGCAACGCCTCATTGTGTTAAAATCTGCACAATCCTGAAATTATACTACGAGTTGAAACCTTAAACTAAAGGGTGGGAACCAATAAATAATAATATTCAAAAGAAGTAAAAGTAAAGTGATTTATGTCTTTTTTTATAAATTATGAAGTAAAATATTTGCACCGTTTGGGGTATGCACTAAAAGTTTTGAGGTAATAAAAAATCGCCGGATGGTTAATATTATTTTAATTGAAGGGGATATAATAAGGATATAATGGAAAAATTAAGAACAACAGGATCAAGTTTAACAAATAAATTTAAAAGGATTATTTCATTTTTTGGGTACTAACGATTTTTGAAAAGAAGTCTCAAAGAAGGATTTTAAAATGATTTTAGAGGGTTGGTCAAATTAATTATTAGAATAAACTGCAATGTTAAATTTCTTCTTTGAGTTCTTTATTAGAAATTGTAAATAATTTTAAATATTCTCATAAATTCCAATAAAATGATTTAATTTGTGGGGTCTTTCACCTACAATGTAGGCATCATCAGACATCAACTAAATTCGTTGATTTTAGTTGATGTCTGATGATGCCTACATTGTTGGTGAAAGACCTCACAAATTAAATCATTTTATTGGAATTTATGAGAATTTTTAAAATTATTTGCAATGTTAAAGTTAAAACAATTACAAATTGACATTGATACTGAATAATCCAAAACCTCAATATGTCAGGGATTACTATATAGGTGTTTGTCTGGAAGCAACCCTTGAAAAGAGATATAGAATTTTCGTCAACTGACAAGAGCCTATTACCTTTAAGCTCCTATCTAATTAATCCATTAGTAGGAAACTTTAGTAAAATCTGTCCTCAAGAAAGCCGTAATGCTATTAACCTAGAACACTAGGTATCTATCTAATTGCTTTCTTCTAAAGGGGGGTTTACACGCAACGTTTTACTGTATGTCAAGTTGACAACGAAAAATCCTTTCTGATATAATGTAATGTGTAAACAGCAAAACAAAAGATGGATATAAAAACTGACGAGGCGAGCATTTTTTGTGAAAACTTCAACGATAAGACTCTTGACTTGTGAACACTTGACTTTTTTGCTATATCGCCCGAAACAGAAATCACTATACAGTACTAACTTTCCTGTCCTGTTCTAATTGGTTGTTAAGATTTTTGATTTAAAAGCAAAGTTATTTAATTTCCTTTATTAAATAAAGTATCTTGCAAATTTAACAATATATTATTAGACTTACGACTATGTACTTTTTATTTTCTTACAGATTTCATTGAGCTGTGTAAGAGTTTTCCTTGTATGTGGCAAATAAAAAACAAGGATTATAGTGACTGTATTAAAAAACACGAACGAGAGTCAAAATAGTTGAGATTGATATAAGCGCTTCTTCCATTTTAAAACTTTAATGTAAACATAACCTAAACATTGATCTAACTGAGCTCAGCTAACATGTAAGAAAAGACATTGCTGTGAAAACACAGAAGAAGACGGACATTTTGACATATGTTTTGTATAAATGTTATGACGTACAATAAAACGTTGTGTGTAAACCCCCCTCAATGGAGGGAAAGTGGATTAAAGATGACACCAAACAGACATATTTCAATGTTATGCTTACAGCGCTTGTTGAAAAGCTTGGACTTCATATATTCAATCTTTGATATAATGAATCCTGCAAGTCAGGCTGCAAAATATGCCAATAAACTACTGATATTTTGTCACCCAATGAATGGAACAAGGCTTAAATTTTTATCCCAATTAATGATTGTATGAGAATGACATGACACCAGTATATACCGGATACTCTTAAGTCTCCTCTTGTTGGTACAGGCTTAAACATACTGTATATACATTTATATTGATTCTTTAGGGTACCATAAAAGTATATGGCCTTTTGTATAGAAATAAGTAAATTATATACAATACTGCAAAAGCATTAATGGGCCATCCCTAAATTACGTATTGCTAAAATCAACTTTTTCAGACCCCCCTCGAGTAACGGAACGCTAAAATCAATCTTTTCAGACCCCCTTAAAGTAACGGACTTGTAATGGTAATACTAACTCCCTCAAAAATTACGTAATGATGTCACCAAGAAGGGGGCCCTTCTAATTTTTCTCATCCATTTTTATGCATATTTCTATTTATGATAGTCATTGTGTAGAATTTCTGTTGTTTGTTTTCTAATGGGGGGGAGAGAATATATATACCTATATTTAATATCTTTTTTAAAAAATCTTCTATTTTGGGGAAAAAAAATTTGTGAATGAATTTGACCAAATTGCTGATGTTTAAGAGTTATGTAATGCTGCGTATATCCCTCCCCTATAAATGAACGTTACACACTGCCGAAAACCCAACCCTCTTCAGACGTTAAATAATTTAGGGACAGTCCCTAAGTAAATATTCACGTAACCTAAATGAAATGAAAATAGAAACTTGTGTAAAACTTCGCTGCAAGAAAAAAGTAGATGGAATATATTAATTTTAACAGTTGAATCGCTTTGCACACAAATAATCGGTTTTGACCCAGAGCTAAGTATTAAAGTCCGGCCTTTTCAAATTCTAGTTATTGATCCCTTTAATGCTTCGTCAAAGCGAGTTCAGCTGACATCAATGACACATTGGTGAGTATTTCCATTTAAACCTTTACAAAATTATAAACACAATAATAGAGTCGAAGAAGAGTCTGAAATAATCCACTCAAAATCAGCGCCTGAAAAAAAACTAAACTGGATTTCTACTTTGATTGACAATATAGTCAAATTAACAGTTTTTAAATAAAAAAACCATGTAGGTAGGTAATTAGAAAAGAGAAGGGCCATATTACATACAGTACATTCCTAGAAATAGCAGTTGATTCATAATAAAAGTAAAGTGTAGAGAAAGATCCATCTAGCAAGAAAATGTATTTTTTTTACTATATGAAACCATTTTCTGCCTCTCTCAATCCCAATTCTTGACCTATTTTAAACAAAGTTTTCTAATTTTGGTACCGTAAGTGAATGGAAACTGCATACTTAGTCTGATTTGTTAAATTAAATGTAGAAAAATAATGATTTTTAAGTCTATTTTAATTAGGCCTATCAGTTTGCAGTTCAAAAAACCTGCCCTATTTATTTATTTGTTTACATTCCAACGGCATTACACCAATTTACATGCAAGAATAATTTCAGATGCAAAGGCAATGTAAGAATGTAATAACTAACAAGAGTAACAAACTATCATAACAAAACAAGCAAGAATAGATAGCATAACAAAACTACGATAACCAAAAAAATATAAATATATCTATTAAATTAATAAATATTAAAACAAAGTTAACATAACAAGAAAGACAATAACTAGCAACATAACAAAGAGTAATTAACAGTACAAGTATGTTCATAGAAACAGCTGACACACGAATATGCAGCAATAAGTGTAAGAATTATCCTGCCATCAAAATAGTACCGGTCACAATTTACAAACCAACAATGGAAATAATTCATAAACTATAAAAATTCAAAAAAGATAGTAACAATCTGAACTACCAATTGTACAACAAAAATAACGTAGAGTATAGCAACAAATATAATAACAATATAAACTGGGAAATATATAATAACAACAAACAAGAGACCTATCTAGATTAACTGTGATTATAGGTTTCTGCAGCGGCACGCTTAGTAACTTGTAGACTGGAGGAGAAGAAATCTGGGACATATCTGGTTTCCGAGCCACATGAGCTTCGGAATAAGGCTGTGCCGCAGATAGTTTCTGGCAGCGTGATTATGCTCAAACAAGCTATTTTAAAATCTATTGATTTAAACTCATTTTTTACCACTATTTAACATGAAATTGTTGTTTCAGAAACTTCTAGGCTATTGCCTATGTCTGAAAATTATCTCTCGGTAACAGTTTGCTTATAAGCGTACTCATAAGGGGCTGTCCCTAAATCACAAATGCCTGAAGGGAGGAAGGGGGTTATCGGCAGCGTAATAAATATGTCAACATTGTTCTAGAAAATGTACAATTTGTTACCAGTAAGCTAAGCCTAAACACTACAGGTGGGTACAATAAGCTAGAAAAAATATCCAACTATCATCAAAGTTATCTTATATCAATTAATCAGAACAGACCTGCAAGTTGTTTTTCCCACTCCTCCTTTTCCTCCTACAAATATCCATTTTAATGATGTCTGATCAATTACATTTTGAAGTGAAGGTTCCAATGAATCAGCATCCATTACATGGAGATCACTACCATCTACTGCCATTTTGAAACTGACAACTAGAGGAAGGCCTATGTCTATTTTATCAATTGGTCTTCTCTATCTATGGGTCCCTTTGGAACAGAAAATTCAAACCATAAAAAAATAATTATCGTATTCCTAATCTTAACCTAGCATCCATTTGACATTTCTCTAATATCACCATGTCAGTCAACTGAACATAAAAACACACAGCAGCAGAAATCAGTCCACGTGTTTTTAACTTCTTCAAGCTTTAAGGCTGGCTTCCATTCAGCATGTATACAGTTAAGAAGTCTCAAGAAAAATATATAATTCTTTTACCGTAGACGTTCTATGGTATTTCTTCTCTCATTTTATGTTATGTTTCTGTATATTTTTCTATTTTCTGTTCCCTTATTCTTTATATATTTAAATATTCATAAGGGGCTTTGACTCAAATACTCTTTTCATAAATATAAATACAAATATGTTGTATTTGGTTCGTTGACACAACGCCATAATGGATTTTTATGAAGAGACACGTTGATTCAACATTCTATTTTGTAACTGAACCAAACTGAGAATTAATTGAAATATACGAAAGAGTCATTATATCAAAAAACTGAACCTCCAAATAAATGTGTCATAAAGAATAGGGTTGTTTTATCAACAAATTGTTGTGTAATCGGACTAGACCCTTCTGAAATACTTAACTTCACTCGGAAGGACCACAAACCTTGGATACAGTTTACCTTAGACCTTCTATTATACAAGACAGTCCTATCCCAGCCAGAAAATTGAAGACTGTAAAAATCGGAGTGGAGGCAGAGTAACCTAGTAGGAACCATTACAAACCCACTGATTCATGCGCCTCAACTGGCCATCTCGGAAGACTTGTGACGTAATTTGATGACGTCACCCCCTCCTCATGTCTCCTCAAGGCAATTACCTGCGTAGCGTGGGAACGGGAACTAGAGCGAGCCCAACCCAAACATTCAAACAAATTCTTCAACTGTCTCCATTTCAGTTGACGTTGAAGGTTTTAATTCTGGAATACTACACTGGGGCACTTAGTTCCTCAGAGAATGTTGACATCCTTTTTATATTTGTATGGATAACACTGACGACCACCATGTTTCGTAACTTAATTATTAAATTATTTCACGAAATTAGTTACTTTTTTAAAATACAAAATACAGCAATTATACAAAAACTATAATAAATAGAAACCAATTATTTAAAAGTTGTAGAGAATCGTATGCACCATAAAACTATGCTTTCAGAATACTATTTCGTCCAGCCTTATAATTAAAAATTGTTTAAAGTTTTTATTCTGGGCACGAAAATGCGATTTTTTTACTTTTAAGTCCTATTGTAAAGAAATTATAATTCCTAAAACATTTCTGGTTGATTCATTAATTACTTTGGTTAGTTACAACTTCTTTACGCTGGTCAAACTTACCTGACCAAGAAGTAAAATCTTTTCTCACTGCTCGAAAATTTCATGTATCAGGTTTTTAATGATTAAAATGAGGGTTTCATTTTACGCTTGTATAAATTATTTGTCACAACCACGTTATAATACACAGTTACCATTATAATAATGGTTGGAATTAAAATTGCGTTAAGTTACTTATTAATAATAATAATTTATAGTTCGTATATATACATTGTCATAACATACGAATTGCTCGTACATTTTGTTCGTTTCTATCACCATAATTTGATCAATTAATTATTTTCAGATTAAACTAGTCTGCGTACTGAGTCTAATCAATATATTTTGATTGTAGATTCGTTTTATTGTGATTTGGCCAAAATATGCCCTTGGTAAACCATGGATATAGTCCTCAATCACAATTCCCTGAACCACCTCAAGCACAATTTAACACAATTGTCCCGTTGGACCAACCTGGAAGTCAAAATCCGCCAACGGGAACTAGCCACTTTGTATATAGTTTCATAAAAATATGTATTTACATTGAAACCTTCTTTTAAAATTCACATTTTTATTCCTGTTTTTTTAATAACACTTATTAAGCTGTAATATTAGTATTTTACATATAACTGTTTTACCTCGTTTGTATATTTTCATGCCTCTTATTCTTACAGTACAGTAAGAATTTATAAAGAATATTTCTTTTTGTTCCCTTACTAGACATTAGTTTACAAGTTATTTATTGATTCCTTAGTACATTCTGAAATACTTCATGAATTTCTTGCTGTCCCTGAGAAGGTCAGGAAATAAGTGGTGATGTTCATCATACGTGGCTATTTTATTATTTATAGGATGTATCCACATTTTTTGTTTTTTACTCTTCAGTTTCTCCTCCTCGGCTTCTAACACAAATGCCAAAAACAACATTTCTTCGTCATAATCTCCTATCCTTCTTCCCTACGTCTTACCAACAGGAACTTCAAATCATAACTGACGGAGCCAAAACGGCGGCGCGACGCGCTAAGTGCACGGACCTTCACTTTTCAGCGCCTCACTGTGAACCATCCACGATTCCATTGGTACTAATATGAACCCAGGAGAAATGTTATTTACTAGGGAACATCCCTGCACGCTTAGCGTGCCAACCCCGTCACTCGCTGCGCTCGTTTCTCCTCGGCCTCAGCTGTGAATTGTCACTACACATAATAGTAGGTTAACTGTATAAAATATAAATCACAATATTAAATTTATTTGCAATATCTAACTCACATTACTTGCGTTGCTTCCTACTTATAAGTATAAACACCCAATGCTATTACTGAGCCTATTTCAAACGTGTTCATTACAATCCTTCTCTGGTTTATAATTATAAAATATCTAATCTCCTCACCATAACAAACACAATGTTTTACATTCAAACAGCTGTTCAAACTTTTTAGAAATCAATATTTACATTTGAACATCTGTTCATTTAAATCTTTCCTCATGTTATTCTTATGGCAAAAAATATCTTGTAAATAGTTAAATCATGCACGCAGTTAAAATGATAAGCAGACAATTCTCCACGCACAATGGCGTAGTTTTTTTTACTATTTTATATATTGATTTATTTTAAATAGCTACACATCACATAGTTTTTTTTAATGTTATATTTCGGCTATATAGTATGAAGCCATTTTCAAACATTTGAAAAAAATCCATTCAAAAAAATGTTTGAAAATGGCTTCAGACTGTATAGCCGAAATATAACATTAAAAAAACTATGTAATGTGTAGCTATTTAAAATAAATCAGTAATGAACGCCATCACAAGAATTGATAATTTGATATTTTATATATATTGCCAGTTCACATGGGCTTGCTAGCCTGTGCGTGAACTTTATTCAACGGCTGAAGTACCAACCGTTGCCTCAGTGGAGATTAGAACTTTGGAAATTGCCCTCCGCAGTTCGAAGCCTTACCCACTGAGCCAACACGCCAGTAATAACTGTATTTTAGTATTTCTTAAAAACTTTTCAAAGGTACTTAGAACGCAATCATGCACATGGTTAGTGTAATCGTTCTAGCAAATTCTTGATAAATGACGACATTTATTTATAATTCCAGATAACCGTATAAGAGTTAAGTGAATAATTATACATATTTTTTCATTGTACTATTTTCATCCGATTTATGAGTTTGATAAGGTCAGTGAAGAACTAGCATGCAAACTTGTAAGTGAAAAATTTCTTGAGTTTAGTATATTGATTTACATTATTCTTCACTGTATTTAAAAACTGTTTTAAAAGCTTGTTAATATCAGTATTTGAGACGTGTTCCTACACCAGCAGGCTGCTAAACACATCGTCAAGATAATATTTATTAAAAGTCTGAATAAATATATAGCAAATTAAAATCTGAAATAAGGATTATTTTCGTGGAACACGCTTGCTCGATATATTTAATAACCTCAACGAAACGCCAGTCGTTATTTTAAATAACAATAGGCTTGCTTGGAGGAATGTGTACAGAATGACTATCGATTGATAGATTGAAATTAACAGACAGTGTAACTGAAATAAACAATAATTCATAAATGTCATACACACAGGCTCTTGCTGAAATGAGAAACCCTTGTTAACTGTTGCAAAGACACCAACAGCACTTGATTTATCGCTGGTATAGGGAAATTTATCACAACTAAATTTATTATAATTGACAAAATCAAATCCCAGTCCAAGATATCAGGAATGAGAGTCTCAGTCATCACATCTTACATCTTACATATCCTCTTCTTCTCCATAATCATGAAGATTAGGGAATCGTCAAAATTTCTTCATTAAGGCCTAGGATCAGCTAAGTCTTAGTGAGTAAGTTAAAAATTAATAGTACCATGTTCATCATAGTACTCAGTCAGCCTATAGTAGGGTCTATTCAGTAAGTAAAGTTTTAGTTTTTTTTTTAAAGGCTTGGTTTATTAATTTCCTTTAGATTTGTAGGTAAGAGATTAAAAAGTTTAGTCCCTATATAACTGGGGGTTTTACTTGTATTTTTAAGCCTATGTTGCGGTAAGTTAAGGTTTGTTTTATTTCTTAAGTTGTGGCTATGTAGTTCAGCTCGATTTTTGGGTGGGTTTAATTTGATCAAGATGATGGTTTCCAGAATGTAGAGGGATGTGACAGTTTGAATTCTGTTTTCTTTAAAGAATGGTTTGCAGGGTTCTCTGTAATCCAGACCATTTATGAGTCTTATGGCTCTCTTTTGCAGGATTAGGATTTTTTCCAGGTCATGTTCACTGGCTGCTCCCCATGCCACAATTCCAAATTTCAAGTGAGAAGCAAATAGGGCGTGGTAGGCAATGAGGCTGGTTTCTTTGTTTGTGAGTTGAGAGATTCTTCTAATGGCGTACAAGATTGATGATAGTTTGCCATGTAGTTTTTCTATGTGGGCGTGCCAGTTTAGATGTTTATCAACAGTAACTCCCAAAAATTTTGTGGTGTGGACTGTGGTCAGTGTGGTATTTGAGTCATCATTATTTTTGTTGCAGTTGAAATTTAAAAGAAGGGTTTTGGACTTATTGATTTGTAGTTTAAGACTATTACAGATGTCTGTTGCCGTATTTAGTGCAGATTCTATTTTCAGGGTTTTGTCTTCTATGGGGTCAGTTTTTACAATGATAGTGGTATCGTCCGCAAACATGACACACTCTAGGGAGTTGTTTAGTTGATTTGGAAATGAATTAATGTAGACTAGGAACAGAAGGGGCCCCAGTACTGAGCCTTGCGGGACACCCTGTGTGATTTCACGTGGTGACGATTGTGTTTTAAATTCCCTGCAATTTTTGAAATGAGTGATTTCAACTAGTTGAGTTCTTGAGGTCATGTAGTTATTGAGCCAATTTAATGCACTGTCAGTGATCCCTATGGTTTGTAATTTGTGTAGCAAGATTTTGGGGTCTAGGCTATCAAAGGCCTTCTGTAAGTCCAGAAAAATGCCCGAAGTGTACATTCTTTTTTCCCACGAAGCACAAATAGAGTCACAGAGCTGTGAGAGAGCGGTATCGATGGATTTTCCCTTTCTAAAGCCATGTTGTTGAGGTGTTAAGAGTTTATTTGTTTCTAGGTAAGTTATGAGTTGGAGGTAGATGGCCTTTTCTAGGTATTTAGAAACTGTGGGCAGGACGGAGATGGGTCGATAATTCTCAGGTAGGGTCTTGTCGCCTTTCTTAAATTTAGGATAAACCATAGCAGTTTCCATTTTGCTGGGCACTGTTGAACATTGTATAGAACAGTTTATGATGTCAAGCAGAGGGTTAATAGTTTCGTCCTTACAATGTTTTAGAATTCTATTTGAAATCCCATCCATACCGCAAGAGTTTTTTGGCTTTAGCGAGAGGAAAATGCTCTCCAATTCCTGAAGGGTTATTGGGTTGAACGATGATAGTTTCACTTGTGGGTTTATAGACTCTTGAAGTTCCCTAGAGCCTAGGGCTGGTTCAGATTGCATTTTAAACTGTCCACTTTGTATGAAGGTTTTGTTGAAAATATTACTAATGTGGTATGGGTTGGTTATTATTTGTTCATTTCTAATCAGTTCAATGTTGTCCAGTTTGTAGTCTATTGCATTTCTTTCACGGTTTATTGTGTTCCAGATCTCTTTTGTTCTGTCAGTGGCATTTTCAATTTTTTGTTCTATGGGTTTTGTTCGCTGATTTTTAATTTTGAGGTCGTAGTTCCTTTTGGCATTGATGTATTCCAGTTTATCTTGCTGTAATCCACTTTTAATATATTTATCGTTCATTTGCTCAATTAAAATTTTCAGCTGAATTGTTTCCTGGTCCCAGAAGATAGGCTTCCTTTTACTATTTTTTTTGTGGTAATTGGCATGGTGTTTTCAATCTCCTCCCGTAGTATCCTCACAAATTCCTCATATTTGTCCTCCACTGACTTTGCCATAAAGACCGGATTCCAGTCAACGCCTGCTAGTCTGGTTTTGAGATTATTGAGTTTTGCTGTTGTAATAACTCTGGTTTTCTTTGTGAGTGTTTCAGCCTGTTTGCAAGTGAAGTCTGTGAGCCGACAGCTCACACCAAGGTGGTCTGATATAAGGTTTGAGTGTATTTTCGTGACGACGGTGTCAGGTAACAAATCCGTGTAGCAGCAGTCAATGCAGGTCGCAGAAACGGCTGTCACCCTGGTGGGAGGCAGGTCAAGGACTCTGACTTGAAATTGAGCCAGCAAGTGGTGCACTCTTTTAACGTTTGGGTCCGTAGTGTTGTGGTTGTTGAGATTCACATCCCCCATTATCAGGCACTTGTTTCGGTTTGATGAAAATTTGTGAAGAAATTTGTGTAGGTTTTGGAAGAAAATTTCCAGATCTGAAGCAGGTGGGCGGTATAGGCCAACAATGAAAAGGTTGATTTTTCCCACATCTAATTTTAGGCAAGAAATTTCAAAGTTAAGTTCACATCTACATAATAAGTGTTAAATTTTGATTACGACCACAAGAATCATCATAAGGTAAATTTCTAGATTTCCGAACATGGTTAGATGTGCATTTAACATTTTCAGACATACGCTCATTACATGAATTAGATTAGGGGCTTCAGTGTAAAGATCTGGTCTTATTGATTTATTTTGATTTTTTGCAGAACACATACTTATCCATGGTAATTACCCAAATGGATCAAAACCACGTATATTTAGTAATTGCTCCAACATGAGTATAAAACAAAATATTATATTTTTGAACGACGATATATTTTTATTCAAAATAGACAAATGTAATATACTTCCGTACTAT
>JAQJVL010008661.1:0-18928 GCA_035578905.1 Stictocephala bisonia
ACAGTGAAGATACGTTAATACAGGTTCATTCTATAGTACAATAACCTAACCCAACCATACCTGCCGTGGCGCAATGTCTCCGAAAATTCAGTGATAGTGTATGAACATTAAACCTTCTTATCGCTTTGTAACGTAAACGATGGCTTTTTGACACCTAATTTTTACTAAATATTGGTATTTAGCATCCCAAAAATGTATTATGAAAGTATGAAAAGATTTGAGGTTGACTAAGTAATAGAGAATTACCATCAAGTGGCATTACATTTACAAACATTACAGAATGATAATACATTCTAACACAATATTTATCTAAAAACTCAGCCTTATTAATGTATAAAAAATGAACAAAAGACAAATTTTTAGGCCTCTTGCTAGCTTAGTGGTTAGCACTTCTGCTTCATTAGCAGAGGGTCACGGGTTCTAATCCCGGAAGGTCTACTACAAATTTGCTTGATGGGTTTGGATCGTTGTCCTTTAAAATCGTTTGTAGAATAAGTAAAATATGCCACTGGCGTAAATAAATAAAAATAAGACCAAATTAGTTTATAATTTGGTCTTATTTTTTATTATTAATATTAATAAGTGACAACTACACTCATCATACTCTTTTCCTCCTCATGTTGACCCGAGATTGGTGTTTGTATAGTGAATACTTATAATTACGGATTACTGATATCAATAGTTTCTGATGAAATAAGTGCAGTCAATTGTCATTTGTATAAATATGAAATCTGCTGCTTTGAATTTTAAAAATTTTACTTTGTTATAATGCTATTTATCCCATGTTCTGTAGCCTATTCTTAATAAATATTGCAACTATATCGCAACTTTCAACAGATCAGACTTTCTGTTCAGATTTTTAATTGACCTATACTATTTCAGTTTCCATATCCTCCTCCACAAGCCAATGAGCCGACAAAGACACTCAAGAGCCTGGTGAACATTCGCAAAGAGTCGTTGCGACTGGTGCGGGCCTTGGGCACTGGTAAAGGCGATGGAGACATCATAAAGCCAACAAACTTCAACATCGAGTTCACGTTTGACTGTGATGCTCGTACGGCAATAACCATCTACTACTTTGCTTCAGAAGAGTTTACGCCAAACGGAGTTGTGTAAGTCGATGTAGCGGAATCCTTATACATAATACGTGAAGCCGTTTTTTGTCAATGCAACTACTCCCTTATTTCTTAACCAATTAAAAAAAACATTTGCCTCTGTTTGCATTTGTGCAATAAGGTCTTAATTCTACAATATATTCACCTTGAAGGGCTCGGGAAGCCCTCAAAGTACATTGTTCGGCCATAAGAATAACATGGAGAGAGATTTAAATGAATCAAAAGGTAACAGCTGTTTAACCCTAAATGAACGGTTCTACAGCAAAACTAACACCGTTTTCTGTGCTTGATTTGAGACGATCTAATTGAGTATTTGTAAATACTCAATCTTGGATCTAACTTTTGTTAATTTTGGGAAGGAAGAAAGCTCGGCCTCGCCTGGGAACTCCACCAATAGCCCTTTTGTGGAACTCAGCCTGCGGCCTCATGGGAGGAGCTCAGCCTTCGGCCTTGCCAAGACGCTCTGCTAAAGACCTCTTTGTAGAACTCGGCCTATGGCCTCGCGGTGGAAAGTTCGGCCTGCGGCCTCACCAAGGCATTCTGCTACAGTTCCATTAGTGGATCTTGGCATGTCGCCATGTGAAGAAGATCGGCTTACGGTCTCGCCAGGGTTTTTAATCAGTATGACCATGAATTTTGGTTTTTGGGGCAGTGGATCCCATAAACATAGTATTTTCTAAAATCGAATGGTATATTAGTAATTAATAGAAAAATACCTTTAAACTGATACCCCACTTGGCTGTATTAGGCTAATTTTGGTTTCTTACGCATATTTTCTATTTTGGAGGGAGGTTGCAGAGCCCTTGAATAATGTCTCTTTCAAAATGTAATGGTATAATGTAATTTTAGAGATAAATACCTGTAGTTTGATACCCCACTTGGGTGTTTTATTTTAGTAATACTGTACTCTTTTTTGTTTTCGGAGATTGTTTTTTGTTTTTGGGGGTATACCCCTTATTAATGGTACTTTTCAAAATCTGATGGTATATTTGGATTCAGGAGAAAAATAGCTTTAAATTGATACACCACCTGGGTAGATAACATCAGTAGTAAAAAATGTTACATTTTCAAAAATTGTGTTTTGTGGGCCCCCGATACCCAAAAGTTTTAGGTTAATAAGCTGAAATTCATATATAAGGTGCGCGTTTGTTACTTGTGTATAACTGTGAAGGTTTGTAAATTTAATCAAGCTTTTTCTCAAGTTAGGTCATAAAAACGACTTTCTTGCAGTTTTACCATAAATATTGGGCAGTTTTGGGGTAAAAAAAGGCCGCCATCTTGTTTATGAGTGAAAAAAGTAAACGTTTGTGAATTTTCCTGGAGGTTTCAGTCCGAGAGCTTCAATTCAAGTATACACTTTATAGGGGTAGGATGCCAGGAAGTGCCTTAACATTTATGTCAGTGAGTGAGTGAGTGATCCAAATCGAGCTATATATATGGAATTTTAACAATATTTTTAAAGTGCTTAAGTTGCAAATTACGCTAATTAAATACACAAATCACTGAATACAATATTTCTTGAAGCTACATATGAATATTTATCCATCAAATTGCCAAACACCTTATTTCATTCGTTGAGATGTGCTACTGAAATGGCAAACGTCTGATTTCAGGCGAAAGAGACGCGGGCGCAAACAATCATTGTTATTGGACACACTCTAGACACTATGACAATGTTTTTGGTATTATGGATTCTATATTAGTTGCCGATTACAGTGATATGCAAATGTTATTGATTATTTGACTGTGAATGAATGAATGATTATTTGATTGTGAATAGGAGAATTTTAATGTTTTCAGCTTGCTAATTGTAAATATACAACCATGGAAATTAATTTATTATGTAATTATGTGTTTTAGACTGTTTATATATTGATCAGTATGTATTATGGAGTGTATTTAGTGATAGTATAATATAATAAAGTGAAATATCAGTGTATTGTATACAGTTAAAATGGCTCATAAAATATTTATATATGTTATAACCTGATAGGTTATTATTTTTTATATAACTTTTTATGGTTATAAATATTTATATAACCTTATTAATTATTTATTTATGTACTTGATATAGCATGTTTTTAGCAAAGTTTTAGTACAAAAATTAACTGTGTAGTGGCTTTTCCATATTACTGAGACCAAATCACTTTCTATATTCAATTCCAATCTACTAAATTATACAATATATAATAAAAATTATTTACAAACATTCACCAATTAGTCCACAATGTGACCACAAAAGAATCCATAATGTGAATGTATGAATATCACTACATAACTATAAAGAGCTATTATGTATTAATTTTAAAACATCTTTAACCTAAAAGAGACTGTTAGACGAACAACAAGCGAAAGTAACAAATGTACACCCGCGATGTAGTGGGAACCTCTGCATTCAGTGTAGGTGAAGGAAGTGATTCTTAATGTATGTAATTCCCACACACTACTCCTTCCTATGACCTCAAAGATCAAAAAAGAAATGCCGTCCTGCTACTGCCATCTTATTTGTCTCTCCTTGCTGTCGTTTAGGAAATATGTTTGTTTCAAAGTATCATTTTAGGATACATATAAACAAATGATGTAGTATTTTTTATTATACCACACAGTTAAAATAATTACGAGTCAACATTTATGTTACTATATTTACTATATTTAGATTAACCTGAAATAAAATAAATATGAATGAATGTTATTGCTTTGAACAAGCTGGAATTATTGATATAAGGTTGAATGTAGTTATTTGTTAAGTAGTTCCCGTTTAATTTTTTAAACAAGTTGTATTATTATTGCATACATGATTATTAAAGTATTTGGCACACAATAGTAAATATTGTGCACTGTCATCATGAATAAACACCGTATGTTAGGCTATAAATTGTTGTTAGATTATTTAATAGCCTCTGAACATATTTAAAATGTTCTAATTTTACTTATAAACGAAATTAGCTTGAGTAAAAAGAAAGGAAATCACCTAACTGAAAATTAAGCATAGCAGTTCTGTAAAATTAAACTCATCAATCATACAATGTATCCATCGAAGTTAAGTTGAATGAAGAAACATTTTTATGAATGAAGTAGTAAAGTTTATCTGCGACTAAGAAGTTTGGGTTTTGTCACTTGGATCTCACGAATCACCGCAATGTTGGGCAATAAATTACCATGCAGGCTTGTGTGCGGTCCCATATTGTGGCTAAACCTTTGAAGATATCGATCTAAAACCAAAACTAAATTGAATCAAGATATATTTCTGACTAGAATTGCTTTTTGAAATTTCGATAGTCATTCTATTTTTATTTTGGCAGACGTTTGATATTGGTTAATTTCAATAACCTATAAAAATAAAATAAAGAAGAATTTGAAAATTTCACAAAGTGATTCTAGTCAAAAAAGTCTTTATCTTTAAATAGATAATCTTGGACCGCACAAAGCAGTTTTTACGCTATTCAGCACAGGGGTTTAGAGCCCTCTTAAGGAGGTATAAAGAAATGTGTTTTACTTTGTATCTTATTTTTTAAGTCTCCCATGATTTAAATGAAAATTTTATGAAAAAATAACAAACGTTTATAGTTACTAAACTTTTAGTCATAAGATTTTCACCTACCTTTGAACAATATGTAATACCTGTTCAAAGTGTATTACATATTGTTATCGTCAATGTTTTGTGCTAATGAATATGTTGCTAATGAATGCTAATGAATGAATGTCTATACAAATATCATTGTACATTGTGTAGCAAATGTTAATCTAATACTAAGATAGGTGAATGGATCAATGATTAAGTTTAATAGTTAAGCTCTGTGCCATTATTTTTATGTATTAATGTTGAATTAATGAACACACTGCGCTATTTTTCTCTGGAATATGATTGACTTTTTTCCTTAAAAAATTACAGATATCAGGTTTTCTTGAGAGAGTCTGTCAATATTCAGCACTTCGACTGGGTTGTAGATGATATATTTGTACTAATTACTGTCCAGTAAGTTGGGTATTAATTTAACCCAATTTACTTCGAGTCCAGTCCACTCAGGTAGGGTTCTTGAAATCTTCATTTGCTGTTGTTTCTGGTAGCCAACAGTCTAATGCTAGGGTTTTTTTTAGGTTTCTAGTCTTCTTCTGTTAGAGTTGATAAAAACATAAAGAGGAGATAACTGAGGTGAAATAATCTCCAAATAAAGTTTTAGCCAAGAATTACCTCTCTCCCATCATACTCTACTGATAAGCTTTGTTGAAAGAGTATTATTTTAGCACAAAATATTATTAATTTCTTTGATACTATACGTGTATTTAGAGTTAATATTAAAATCTACCTTGGATGTTACTTTTGTGTCCAGATACTGTCCACGAGATCCTACCTTGACTTCAGAAACATACTACTACAAGCGTGGCACCAATCAGCTGTTCAGCCAGCCCAACCATGTCTTTGACCCTAGTCGATACACAGATGAAGAACTTGCGTATAACCCAGATAAGGAGATCATCCCAGTAGCAATTCATTGTGTTGCTTATGAAGGACCTGAAGGTATGCATAGTTTTAGATACGTTTTTCATTAAATATTATTGCTAACTTTGTGATTGTACCGATAAAATGTTTAAACAAGTATATCAGTTCAACACAATTCTAGTTTAATATTTTCAGTATTTTAAAATATACACTATATATTTTATTTACTATATAAACTATTTTTTTAATTTTGCATTTAGATTTATTTATTATTTATATCTGTTACTTCTGCATTTTATAAGAAACTAGAATTTTATCCTAGACCCATCTGATTTGTACAATTGAAAATAAATATAATGTACATCAACATTCTTGTCATTTTCATTTTTGTAGATCAGCTGCTCTGTTTTAAAACTGTTTTAGAACCAAACAATACTAAGTTATGTCATTCCATTAATTATCAAAAGTTATCCTTTATAGAACACAATTATTAAAAAAATTAAATTATCAAATTATCTATGGAAAAAATAATGTTTTGAAAGCGTTCCCATATTTTTTTCCACCCTGTATTAATTGTATGCTTTTGAGTTTTCTATAAATTAATTATAAGTGTTACAAGGGCAATTGTTCATTTTATTAAATCCTGCATAGTTAGATGACTACTATTGCTGATTTCGTGAATTTGTTCAATTAATGTAAATCGAGTCAGATTATATTGTATCATTTCATATCAGTAACCCAGAGAGACATTGAGCTCTGACATATCCATGACACTGCCAGCCAACTCATCTACGATTGTCAAATTTATTACAACTTTTATCAGATTGATATTACTGACAAAAAATGCTTTTGCAACGCCAGCCATGCTGGCCACATTTCAAAAAGATTGCTCCTGAGGTAAACTGTAGCCAAGCTAGCCAGCATCGAATACATGGCCTGTGTAAGCTATAGGCAACATATAGTTTATAATTATAAGGTTATAGTTATATATTATAAGTTTGTTTGGTTCAGAGAGGGACATTTTTATGTTAGGAATAATGAAGGAGAGAAATGTTTTAGAATCAAAATTGAATTCTTATTATGTACATATATGTAACATGGTTTTTCATCTAATTAGTATTGAAATATTTGTTATGTTTGCACTTAAATAATGTCATAGGTATACAATAGTTAAAATAATGACCTTTTTACCTCTCGCAATGGAATAAATATACTTTATCTGAATATAATACATGAGACAGAATTTTAATACTTTCTTGGCTGAAATTAATGTGTTAAAAATAATTTGAGTGTAATAATCTTAAGTGAAGTTTGGATTGAAAGTAAGAATTGCATTTATAAAAAATACCTGGTTGTAATGCTATTGATGGGTGTAATGACTTGTATTGAGCTGGAGGTGTTGTATGTTATGTCAATGAAGATGAAGGAGCTATAGAAAAAAATGTGATTGGAACTGATTTTATACTATTACACCTTAAAAACTTAATATGTGCTTACAGTTGTATTTTCTTAATTGTAACCGCTTGTTTGATTAATTGATGAATGTAGATCAGAAGCAAAGCCATACAAGTATTGCAGTGATTGAGAGGCACTCTGATGGAACGTATGTCTTGAAAGCCCTCAAACAGCGCCTCTACGTAGATGGACTGTGTTACCTGTTACAAGAGATATATGGCATTGAAAACAAAGGAAATGACGCAATTAAGGTAACCTATCAATCGTGTAAATGTTATTTTACTTTGACCTTGTTCAGTTCATCTTATCATAAGTAAAATCATTTATCTTATATCTATTAACAGCTTTCATTACACATTAATGGATAACTAAAAAACTTGCAGCATTATAAAATGACTTATTGCATTTATACTATCTTGCCGCCATTTATGTTTGTTACTATGTAAATTTTTGCATGTACAGGGTAACAGTGATGATGAGATGGAAGACAACGGGTCTGAGTGTGTCATCTGCATGTGCGACATGCGTGACACATTGATATTACCTTGCCGCCATTTGTGTCTGTGCAACTCATGTGCCGACTCTCTGCGGTACCAGGCTAACAATTGTCCCATCTGCCGTGCTCCGTTCAGAGCTCTCCTTCAGATACGGGCACTACAGAAGGCAACATCTCAGCTACCGACAATTCCTCAAGAGGTAATAATATATTCTACTCCATAAATATTCTCAACGTCATAAAAAAATGCAGATTTTGTTGAAAAATTAGAAAGAATAATTTTTTATTTCGTTATGTACTCCAGTGTTCATTGAACTAACCAGTTTTAAAACAATGTTGAGATACACCGGCTGCATCATATTTACTACAATAGACAAACTAAAACATTTACTATATGATAGCATCATTTACAAACCTAAAGAGTTTGTAGAAATTCGGTAAAAGTGACTTTGGCTTGAATCATATTAATCAACTTCTACCATTTACAACATTAAATAATATTTTAGTACAAATATTGTTATGTAAAGGGAATATAGGACTCCAAATGTGGATGTGGCTAAGGAAAAAGATTAATGGTAAAAGGAAAGATATAAATAATTGATTTTATTGAGAGACAAAAGGCAACAAAAATCTTACCTCAAGATATAATTCTTATTAGTGAAGGTTTCAGTGGCATTGACAATATTTATAGTCTTGTATTATTGTTTTTTAGTAAATTTATCTTCTTAAGTAAATGTCATGTTTTTATATCATATATCAAGTTGTTTGAGGTAAGACCTGAAATCTAAATATGTTTAGTATGTTAATTTACTGTGAATAAGTTTTGTGGTTAAAGTAGGATTCTGCACAGTATACCATCCAATATCAGAAATGCCACTGAGCTATCAATTGTTACTTAACTTCTTGCACAAAGCGCACTTACAAGCTACAGTTCACCTTAACCAGCAGATATAGTTGTATTTAAAAAAGCAGACATTGTTTATCAAATAATGTAAAATAGTCGTTATAAATGTCAAAGTCCTTTATAACAATTATTAGTTCATTTCCCTTATTAAGTAATAAGAAAGTGTTTTGCTTCCAGGGCAACTGTGACAATATTCCTGCTGGATACGAGGCTGTTTCGCTGATTGAGGCCCTCAATGGGCCATCAGTGAATAGAGGGGTGGCCCCAGCCCTTGTGGTGGCCCTGGACCACGAGGATTCTGCAGTAGCTGTGCAGGCTGCTGAAGTCCTTAACAGGTTAGCCAATTTACTGCAGCTCATTTTTTCGTTTGCTTGTTGAAGTAAGGAAATACTTATGAAAGTGAAAAGTGAGAGTTGTGGATGGAGGAAATACAGTGTTACAATGAAAAAATTTGATTGATTGGTTAACAATTTAATTTTGACTGAGATTTGAATGATTTCAAACTAATGTGGAACAACCAGTTATTTTTTCTATAATAGTCACTTATCTCACTTGTCAACTTTGCTGTTTGATTCATTTCTAATGTAGTAACAATGAAACTGTTAACCCCACCAACTTATTTTAGAGCAAGGTGATTTAGAAAAAATAAATCTATAAGATTGGACTTGGAACTTTGAAGGCATATGGGACAGAGCTTTGAAATTTCAATATTGCTCTCATCCAGTTTTGAGCTATTGTAAGTTAACCCTTTCCAGATCATATTAATTAAGGCACACACAGCGGAATGAGACTTATTACTTCACGATGCCGCGGTATGATGCACGCTTGGCAATCCATCCTTACTACATCTTGTCTGTGTTACAATTTAATAATAAGTTTCAATTTTATTGCTAAAATATTTTTATAATACTAAGTAAAAGCTACTAAATAAACTAAAGTGAACACCCAAACTCATCCATTCTCACCACTAAACTAATTTAAAAATAATAAACAGTAATTCAATCTAAATGTTACACTAGGAAGAAATAGGTCTCCTGAAGTATGAAAAAGCGTAGTAGTTTCATTTATAGTCAACGTGTGGCAGCAACACACGGATATAGTCGAATGCATAGTAGTTCCATTTATGGTTGATGTTTGGCAGCTCCACATGGATACAGTCGATGAGGTAGAGCATGGCGATTTGTGGTGATTGACTTAGTAGCTCGAAGCAGCACATGGCGATTTGTGGTGATTGACTTAGTAGCTCGAAGCAGCACATGGCGATTTGTGGTGATTGACTTAGTAGCTCGAAGCAGCACATGGCAATTTTTGACTTATGGTTGGGAGAGGGTTAATAAAAGTCAATTGCAAAACTATCCCTCAATAGAAAGATAAAAAAGGATTTAACAAAAAAAAATGTTAAAAATTAAATACATAAATTTGAATGATTAAATGTATGTAATTATTATGTTAGTGTTAAGTTGTGCATAGTCAATAGTAGGCTAAATAAAAACTCAAATTTCTTAGAGTGTTAAGCTTTAATCAGTTAATTGTATAATATGAGAAGAAACCTCTTTACTATGGTTACAAGCTGCATGAGCATGACCACTCTCCAGAACATCTGAGGAGAATGAGGGTTAACACCGTGAAAAAACACCTGACGGTTTGGCTGGTGGACTAACCATTTACATCATTGAATAATATTATCATAAATATATTAATTAGTTTCTCACAATTTGACACCACTATATTTCTCAAATAAATGTTACAAATAAAGATATTCATTTAATGTGAGTGAACTAAATTATCCTGTATTTTTCAATGTTTTATTTTTTTATTTAACTCCTACTTGCCATTGCAGATCATGCATTGAACGTATCCCGACAACAGTGAAGCTGCCTCCTGAGGGGGAAGGAACGCCGGAGGTGCGCATGTCAGTGTTACTGGCCAGAGAGGGGGAAGGTGGCAAAGAGAAAAAGTCTCCCCTGCGAAAACGTGATAAGGCAGTTGTACGACCAAGAGACACTGTCCGTGTTGTCAATGAAATGGTCCCCAATCAAGACGAGGTTAGTTTGTTAATTTGAAATGGACATAAATAATTTTAGCCTGTGTACCTAAATCCTCAATCCTTTACATTTTCACAATAAAACTAGTTGTAATGTCATTATTTTTGTTGATTATTAGTACTAAATGCATTTGGTACTAATTATTTTAGGCTAGGTTAAAGTGCACTAAGCCAGGAATCAGTATATTAGGAGAGACCGGACATCAGCAAACTTACTTAACACATTCACTGCGGGTGGCCTAGTACTGGGCGGGCGACGTGCGCTGCTTGTGCGTGGCTCAGTACTGTGCCAAACACACTATCCACTATCCTGCAAAATATGGTTAGTTGAGCTCAGGATCGATCCAGGACGGAAAGTTATGTTGTTTTTGTGTCATTTGCTTCTAATGTTAAATTCAGCGTGGTTCCAGTATTCAATATCTGTAAAGTTTTTTCTTGTTGTGTTAATTTTATAAGGTGTGACATGGTATAGTTTTTAGCATGTGGGGCTGGTTTTATCGATATTGGTCCCACTTATAGTGAAGGTGTTAAGAAGACGAGACTATTAACACCTTAAAGTAGTAAACAACTGAAAAAACCTTAGCTTCAACTGTTGTTGGTTAGGTGGTAGTGGTGGGGGTGTATAGATTTGGGAGTTGAATATCCACATAGTGTCGTTTCTGTATTTGGTTACTACTGTACGATGTTATTGGACTTGTCTTCTAAGGTAAGTTTGCTGATGCCCTATCTCTCCTAATACACTGACATTTTGTTATGGAAGTAAGTAAAATAAAGTTGTATAAAACATCATGTTTGTTCATAATAATCATATATCAACAGCCGTTAGTCTATGTTGAATTTCAATCTCTTCCTGATTGATGTTGGTTACGGTTACTCTCAAGGTGTTGGAAATGTTCTGTGTGTTTTAAGTTTAGATGAGGACTTTGAGGCATGTAAACTAAACACAACAAAGAACCACCAATACAAGTTCCTTTGAGTGCCTTTTTACTGGTATTGGCACTCAAAATGTACAAGACGGGTGTATATTGTCTGCTTGGTGTTTTAAGTGAGACGACCCATACACCATTTGACCAGGTGGGTCTCAATGACTCGGGCATACATCCAACTTAGTGGTGGAAGATTCTTCTCTTCATCAACACCAGGTCTCTCACATGCAAGTTTCGGCCACAGTGTATCCACTTGGGTTGCTGTTGGAGTTGATGTAGCCGATGTAGGTATTCTCTGCTCCAAGTGTTCCAGAAAGAACACTGGGCCTGTTGGACTAACTGCCCACGGGTTCTTTGTGAAATCACGGGTAATTTTGGTTTAAGGCTTCTGTACGGCTTACTTTAATATACTGTCATATTACTTGCACCTTAGCTAAAATTACTTATCTTGTCCAATTTAGACTCAAGATGAGGACAGTGAAGCAGAGAAAATGTCTCCGTTGCTGGAAAGGGCTGCTTGTACAGAGTCTCCCTCGCCTTCACCTCCAGTCATCACTCAAGAGGAAGGTGAAGATGAAGATCAGCTTAAAGTTGAAATTCCACAGAATTCAAGTAAGTGAAATGAGCATTATTTTTACAATATTTTAAGTTTTTTCTTGGTCAATGAAATTTCAGATTGAGTTTTTTGTATTTTTAATTACTTAAGTGGTACAGAACTGTTGTTTTATCATAGTAGACATAAGCAAAACATATTATTCAGGTAAACTTTAATAAACCATAAACGTTTGTTTGTGTATCGTAAAAAAATAAACTAATCTTTTTAAAAAAAAAATTAGTCTATTTCATCTACTTCGCCGTTGGAAAATAAAATAAATAAATCACAAAAGTAATAGTATATACTTTCTAGTCATATCCCTCCATTTTACATATAATTGGTTTTTTCTAGCTCTTTGCTATGGGATAAACATATAAACAGTAATTTTTGTGTACATTTCTTATTTTTATTTAGTAATTGATGATTAGTTAAATAAATAAAATAACTTCAATAGATCATTGTTGAAACTTTAAAGGCCAGTTAGGATATAGCAACACAGTCGGGTATAAATAAAAACATGCTTAAAACCCTCGTTGAGAAAAAAAATAACTTCCCAAAGTTCATGACAATCGTATGAATGATCTGTTAATGCATAACGGAAAAACTGCCAGATTGACATACATTCATAAATATGTATAAAGATAAGTTACTATATTTTATTATTATAAAAAAAATAATAGCTAAAGCTTAAACATCTGCGACAAACACTGGAGGATTGATAAAATGGTAAATGGATGGTGTAACACTTCTGGGTTTTGTCAGTAAAGTGGTTATACAATTTTTTTTTACTTAGGTATTAACAATCTGACCGTGTTGCTCTAGGTTGCCTATAAGGTTGGACCTATGTATGTGTAGATTAACTTATAAATGTATGGTTATATCAGGATGCCATTTCATCGGTTACATGGGATGTAGCTAGGGGTGTGCAAGTAATCGAAACTTCGAGTATTTGATCGAGTATTTTACTACTCGAACTCGGCTCGAAGCTCCTAAAACTACTCGAAGTTCGAGCGAGTAGTTGTATTTCAGGAAATATCAGATTTACATCTTAATTTAGTTTTAAGAGTAAACAGTGTTATAATTTATTAATAAAAAATGTTTGTGTTTTATTTTACCCATAATCATACGTTATCAGTTTGGTACGCGTAATTATGAACTGAACAATATGCCTAAGAATAGGTAGTACACGACGACAGTCAAATGAACTAGTCGACGTGGTGAAAGAGTTCGTTCATTATGATTTGAACTAGTTCAGTTCAAAGTGATCAACAGAGCTGGGATGGTAGCGATCACACATGTTGGTTGCCGAGTCTACTAGTCACTTGTAACCTAACCTAAAATAGCGTGAATAAAACAGAAGTGCTGGTTAGTTTCTTTATGACCCAAGAAAGGGGACGAGAGAACCGGTTTAAGATGTTAAAAAAACCTGTTACAAATACAAATCTAACAGTCTGTGCACCGTGGAAATTATGCATATTTTCGTTCATATCAATAATACGATATGATATAAAATCCCAGCTTCATGTGCTAAAGGTTCTCAGTTCGATCCCAATCAGAGTCAATACATTTTGAGAAGGATCAGCTGATAACCACCGGCTGTTCATTTTTCATTGGGCTATTAATTAATGACACTTTCTAAGAAATAGTCGGCCTTAGTTTGTAACAATGACTACATTTGCTCATATACACTCATCACACTCATTCGAAATCCATATTCGCCCATATCTTGACGATCGGCGTCTTATGAATAAATAAATAAAAAAAATAAAATAAATACCGTTCAATCAAAAGAGTCCCGAGAACGGGTCACTTTACATCCCAAGAATCGAACTTCCGATCTTTTCTAGGTAAAAGTTCATCTCGGTTGTAGTATATATACATGCAAGGAACCGTTCAGCTCTTTCGGAAATGAAATTATCGCATATTTCTTGCGAGTCGATTGAGGTCTATTTTGTTTTTTAATCTGAGCAGGGAATCGTCCAATGATTTGTCGTAAGAAAATACTGCATCATATCATATAAAATATGGTAATGACGTTCTAGCAGCGTGTGACACAACATTATTGATTTATTTTCCGTCAAATAAAAAATAGATATATTACTCCTAAAACGCCTTAGATCGCCAAAACTGTGTGTAATATTTGCGCATACAATATTTTTTCCTGTCAAATTGTTGAACGGTTTTCTGACTGGGTTAGACAATAACACAGTTGGAGTGTAAAAGGTGGTAAAGTACGATAATTTTGATTCGTAAATTCACTGAACAGTCCCCTGTTCACATTGACGTCGATGTCGATGTAAACTGTAAAATAATCACGAAACAATCAAAGTGAGGGAGAAACATGTTGGAAGACCTTTTATAAACAAAATACGACGAATTTAGAGATTCAGAAAATAATTTTTATTGAAACGAAGCCTTATCAAACATCTTGTTTTTTATTCATAAGTTTATAGTTTAGCTGCCCAAAATCTTCACTGTATCACTAGTTGGCACTTAGCTGATATTTCAGACTGCATGTCGTCGCCAATATCGGGTAGACCTATTATATTAGCCGACTACGATTACACCATGTTTAATGAATTTCTCATTATGACATATTTATTTATCTGTTGTTCAGTGTAGCCTCATGTATCGAAGTAGTTTCAAGTTGCACATATTTTATTACCGATCATAATTTAAAAACTAATTCATCCTAAGCGACTTTAAAATTTATTTTTAGTAAACCTGCTTAGTTATTAATATCAATTGTTTGAACCACAGTCATTGTCATCCAGATTTTCAAATTTGATTATATAATTCAGAGCTTATTTCCGGTTAGTTTTAACCTTGTTATTACTGAATTAAATACCCACAGAATACAGATCCACTCTTCTTGGCATGTACACAATCAATTTTTTGTTGAGAAGAGGCAATGCAATGTTCAGTTTGGTTGGATGCAACTTTTGCCAACAAGCTTCAATTTGTTTTCGCGGTACACTTTGAACTGAACCACCAGATAAACATATAGGCCAGCTGGGAAAGAGTATAATTGGCTTGCGTAGAAAATCTGATCTGTGATATGAGTGAACAGATTAAATTTTTTTAATCCACGTTTTGTTTCAATTAATAATATACTTTCTTAATTTCTTACATAAATTATTTCTGAAAAAGAAAAAAGGTTAAACAAAACAATGCCACATAAAAATGGAGGAAGGCAGGAAGTAGCAAGTTTTATTTATCACATCTTATAGTTACAAACAACAAATCAAAATTATTGTGTTCAGTTTAGATGTATATATTTACGAATCTGGCAAAACTTAACATAGGCTTAGTATGGTGTCTGCCTTTTACAGTTGTCTTGGGTGAACTGGAAATCCTTCTGTAAATACTCGCTCGAAAAATACTCGATACTCGAAAAAAATGCTAACTACTCGACTCGAACTCAAAAATCACTACTCGCACACCCCTAGATATAGCGTAACTGATTTAGGCCTTAGGAGAACAAATTTAAGTAAAGTAGTAGGTCTGTATGAAATATTTTATAAAAACAAAATTCTATATAAATTAAAACCCAAAAATAGTACTTATTACAGTTGATTTAAAAAATATGTAATATAAAAGTTGCTGTATGTAAAAATATGTTAGTCTAATCCTTATAGTTATACTAAAACCAAACGAGGCCAACCTTACAGGCAATCTATTGTATTTTTTTTATGTTTCTTCATAACGTGGTCAGAGGCTGTATGTATAAACAGATAATTACTTAGTGAGGACTCATTAATAAATCTAGATACCGTACCCTTTGATGGAAAAATTATATATTTTCATTGACATAATATTTAATTTAAAAAGTCAATCTTAAATTACAAGTTTAAATCAGCAGTACAGAATGCAATGTTTTGCTGGATTATTTATTATTTTCAATATACAAGATTTGGAATAACTTGTAAAAAAATAAATATGAATAATGGGAATTTAAGATATTAAATGATGAAAAGAGATTGGTACTGGAGAAGGTTGTGACCAGTAGGTGTGGCACCAATTGATGTGTAGTGAGTGGCCTGGCTGTAGTCTCCACAGGGGTGCCCGTCGCCGGAGACGACTCTGATTATTACACCCCTGAGGACCCAGCTACCACCATCCTCAGTCCCCTCCATTCTGACAAGGTACTTCACTTCTCTGTTGTGTGTGTTCCCCCTCTCTCCCCACTTTTTGTAGTGTTTTTGTTTGTTCATGCTTTTTGTGTTGATTTGCTTACTAGCTTAAAGGCACAATCCTCAATCTTTTATTAGAAATGCATACTAAATTATTGTTTAAAATATACAACGCTTATTCACCAAGATTCTTTTAGAAATTTTTTAAAATGTAGTTTTAAAGCACTTTTCAAATTCTTTTAATGCTAGAGGATTTTTAATTAAAAATCTAAAAATTGTTATGGGAGAGCAGTTAAAACCCAACATTTCTTTGGAACTTTCCAGGATATTATTGTGTGATACACTGTATTGAAGGCAAGAGTGTTAACCTTTGGGATAGCTAGTAGCTTACATATGTTGTTTTACCAGTAATTTTATTTTTTATTTGGCTTGTATTCAAAAAGACTTTTTCTTATTTAATTAAAATGGCTCATAACATTTAAAAACAAGCTTTTCAGCAGATTCTAGATGAGCTAATTCACACCCATTGCAAATTTATAAACAAAGAAAGGTCAACGCCAAAATTGTTGGTAGATTTGACAGAAAAAATAAGCATACATTGTTAGCTCACTAATCAAATAGACGCAGAAAAGGTCACAATTGCAAACTAGATTTTCGTGATTACAAATCATATCTGATTAGTATTTGAAGGTTGAGTTTATAGTGCAATTTTGTATTTGCCCTTATCATTATGGTCTGCAAAATCCTTAGAGGTAACTCATTTCCAGATTAATGAGGATCGAGTGAGTTTTGATACTGTTATCGTTTTAAGTTAGGGTTTGGGAGTGAAATAATAAATAAGATAGTCATATTATATAGACTGTGTCTGATGTTTTCTTTATTAGTATTTTTGCTCTCTTAACCCTGTTAGTGTGGCATGATCTTCCCTAAAGTGTGGCACCAAAATTGAATGTTTTGCAGAATTATACATAAATAAGTGTTTTAATGTTTTATATGTGTATAATCCTATCATGTTATATATAATTCTTTTCGACAGATAATAAATAACATTCTCATACTAGTTTTATAATATTATACAACATTTACCTGTATATAAAAAAGTCTAAGGAATAAGATACAATTGATTTACAATTAATTAATTAGAGTCATTGTACTACAAATGTTATGCAGATTCCAAAAATGTATAAGTTTCTATGGTAACACATGTTTCATAGTTCTAATAAAATGTTTCTTGTGTTTTTGTGTAACTATGCACAGTAACACCTATTGCCAAATGCCAGTGTTTTCTGGAAACTAAATGACATCATCTGTTTTATAAATTAAATAGCAAACCAAAGCATACAAATGGAAAGAATGGGATTTGATGAGTGCTGGTATTTTTTTTTTATATATATAAGCCTTTGAATAAAAAGCTTTGATTATTCATCTAGAAGCAAACCTGTGAAATTATCTTTTAAGTATTATCATAGTAAAATATTCTGATTTAATGTTACTACCATAAATGTTATCAAAACAGTCTTTTTCATTGCAAAATCCTTTCCACACAATGATCTTGTAATTAATGTTTTCTGAATTACATAATTAGTGTGAATTATCATACGAGAGGACCACAAGCTTGTACGGGTCAAATGAAGGTTAAAACTATTGTTGTTTTCGAAATGCAATGTACTCGAGTTTGAATATCTGGTTTAAACTCAATATTAATTCAATTTCTAAAACTTATACAGCAATGTTTAGCTTATTTAATTGTGCGTCTCACCATATAAATTACACAATTTTATTTTGGTACTAAATATTGTGGTTCGAAGCAATATATTAAGCTTAGAGCATTGACATTTTAAATACTTTTTAAGAAGATAGTTTTTTATAACGTGCGTAGTTCTTGACATTTGTACTTTGGTTAAACAGATATTCTTTTAATTGTTGTAAACCCTTGCAAACACAGGATCACCTATCGCACAAACTTCCAGTATGGCTAATAAGTAGAGCATTGGAAAATAGGATACAAATGTATAGTTCAGTTTACTATGATAATATCCTGTGATTGTATATCGCTTGAAAAATCAACAGGCGTCAATGTGAATATTAAGCAAATAAATTTATTAAATTACTATAAACAAATTTAAAAACTTACCTAAATATCATCTGGTGAATTGAATTAGTAAACACTTTGATCAAAGTTTCACTATTTAATAGTGTTATGACGCACGTCATTTACCACACATTTTGTAAACAAAATAATAACACAACAGTAGGCTAAGAGCTAACATAAAACAAACATAAATAATATAACAGTTTAATACGCTGAAAAAGAAACATTGTAAAAATACAGTATTCCAGTTCATATAGCCAAATTTCACAATAAATTCTATAATTAACTATCACACTATAAAAAAGAAAAAAAACAACAGTGTTATATCTTAGTGTGTACTTTTTAGAGATGTAAAGACCAATTTGACTATTTGGTAGAAAAAAACTGGACTTACCCGCACAGGTGGGTTTGGCCGTACAGCCACGTGATGTGTAAGAGAGAAGAAGATTTTTATCTTAGCAATGGTGACGCTGCCTTTTTCTTTGCTATATGTTAATACTATATTGTTATAATGACGAAAAAAGTAGAATTATTTATAGTTGACCAAAAGGACTGCATAAATTTAGCAGTGTTAAAATACCTAAAAGACCCACTTTTTACTTAACTACATGTGTTAATGTCTTAAACAAAGACTTAAAAAGAGAAAATCATCATGCACGTATAATTGAATAAATATATTAGATAAAGAAGGACGTGTACTTTTCCACTTAACTTTGCCACCGATTAT
>JAQJVL010008662.1:0-18916 GCA_035578905.1 Stictocephala bisonia
AAAAGGGGGAGTTGTCATGTGAAATTTTTACATCAAAAAGTCAGGGTATTTTTGATAGCATTTGAACAAGATCTTTGTTGAACAAGAGTTTTACATTATAACTAATAATGGAAGATATTATTTAAAAAACTACTTACATATAATTACCAATTATTTACCAATTACTACATGCGTGCAGATCTTCAAACCAGGTAATTCGCTGAAATTTGGAGTAAAATGTAACCAATAATCCATATGAAGCTGTACCGGGTCTTTTGACCGGTACATTTCGTTTTTTTTGTCGTTGGCTGCCGGGCTGCCTGAGATTCGCTTTTGCCCGGCGTTTCGCGTACTTTGGTGGCCGTTGGCCCGGTTCCGTTTCGTTCCGTGTTCCAGCAGCTTCGGTCAGGTTGGCCTGGCTGATGAGTGGTCTTGTGCTGCCTGCAGAAATAGACATGTTCAGATAGACACACTAAAACTCCGGGGTCCTCGAGTGGGACATCTGCCCTCAGCCTGTCGTCCGGGGAAAGTTTGACCATCCACACTGCCAGCCTGGCCTGAGGACCATGTATAGAGGCCATTGGTGACCCTGCTGCCCCACTTACATCTTTGGGTATGAGTCTTCTGTCCTCAGGTCAGTGCTTTCCATTCTTTTTTCCCGGCGGCTGAGCTGGGGGTTTTGCTGTTTAAATATTTTGTAAAAAAAAGGAAATATAAAAGAAGAAAAAAAGTTTGTGGAACTGTTTAATTTGTGGCCTAGGCCTAAACTTCTAAACTGGGACAAAGTGATGGATGAAACAGCCATGGGGACTTATATATATTTTTTTTTTATTGAAGAAAGGAAAAACTTGAAATACCAAAAGAACTTTTTGGGTGTTAATATTTATTTATATTTATATTTCTTGTTATTAATTAATTAGTTTTATTTGTTGTTATATCTTTTTAGATTTTATAGTTGTTAGGTCCCTATGGTTAAGGTATGTTATTTATTTATATGTTTAGGCCTAGTGATTGTTATTTACATTTTTTGTTCATTGTATTAGGGAGGTCGTGAAGTGACTTTTTACTAAAACGGTACCGTATTATATATTTTTTTAAATTGTTTAATTTTTAATCTCACCAAAAGGGGATTGTTGTTCTTTGAATTAACTTCTAATTCGGAGCTGCCCAGGGATTCCGGCTTACTCCCTGGCCCGGTGGAATTATGGGATTTGGGGCTAAATTGCCGGTTTAATTGTTGTTTGCCAGAAGTTTCTAAATTTTCACTTTTATTTGGGGGCTTAAAATTTATCTTACGTTTTGGGGGTCTGCGGCTAAACTGCAGATAGGCCATACAATCTGTATTTGTTAAATTTGGTATTTGTTGAGTTTGTTGTTCTTGTAGCTTTTGTGTATTATATTGTTAATTTTTGTTATCTTGTAGGTATTTAAGTGCCTATTTACTTTGTGGCCTTCTGCCAGCCAGTTGTTTGTTTACTTCGAATAAAATAGTTTTGCTCAGCTGCCGAGTTTTATTTTGACCCTCCAACTGCCACCCGTGACGCCATCGCTCGACTTGTTTTGAGCCATCCCCCGGTTGGCACGCTTACCAGCTTTGGTGGGGGGGGATGGGTCTCAATTGGTAGCAGAGCGTGGTTGCCTAAAAAAAAAAAAAAAAAAAAAAAAAAAAAAAATTCTCTTGGTTGTTGACGGTGGGTGTTTGCCAGTTAGTAAGCCATGGTTGGCCGACCTACCATCAAGGTGTCTTGGTATTGTAAAAAAAAAAAAAAATAAAAGGAAACAAATAAATATTTTTTAAAAAACAAAAAACAATTAGAAAACCAAATAAATAATTTAACTTATACATTAAAAAAAAAAAAAAAAAAAAAAAAAAAAAAACCTAGGCAATCCGCTTGGTTACTGTTTTGAATGGGTTTCATGGGTGGATTGGAGTGGTCGGCAGTGGCTCGGTAGGCTGAGGGTTTTGTTCGTCTTGGACCCTGGAGTTGTCGTTTTTTTTGTGTACTGTTGAGAATTTTGTTTTGCGAGATGGCCTATCTGCAGAATGTTGCGCTTCTAGTGAAGGAGGAGTTGATATTTGAGTTGAGGTCGCGTGGTGTGACTCCGGAGGGGGATGTTCTGAATCTCCGGAGGGTGCTGCGGGAGCAGTTGTCCGCGGGTACGGCGGTGGATTGGTCTGATCTACTGGAGGTTGGTGAGGAGTTGGCGGTTTGTAAACGTAAGGTGGAAGATTGGGAAGGGGTTTTGGAAGATCTGCAGTTTGAACCTCCAGTAGGTCGTAACCGGGCCTGCCGCCTTGCACGTTTGGGGCATCTGCTTGCCCGTTTAAGGCTGGTCAACCGGGCACCGGGGTTGGAACCGTCGGATAGGGCGTGGATCTTGGAGAGTGTGGCTAGGCTTGATGAGATTTTTCAGGCACTCTCCGGTTCCATGACTCCTACGGGTCTGGGTCGGCGGCCTACTTTTGCGCTTTCGCCTAATATGTCGAGGCCGCAGGCTGAGACAATGGCTCTCACTGTGCCTGAGGCTCCTTCTGAGCCTGCAGGCGTTTCTGTTGAGGTTGCTTGTGGTTCGGCTCCAGCTGCCGTTCCTACTGCTTCTTTGGGTTCACCTGCTCTTCTGCAGCTGAGCTACCACAAGCTACCTAACCCTCTCACGCCCATGATCCAGAATCTCCCTGTGATCGATGGGATGGATCCTGAGGAGCTTCTTAAGTTTCTGGTGGCCTTTCTCAGACTTAGTGAGATGCCCGGCATGCAGGCTGGGGACTTGCTTCGTCTGATTTTCCCGTATTGTAGAGGTCCCGTTGGGGAGTTGCTGAGTTCTGTCTTGGCCAGTGATGCCTCGGTGGACTCGTTCCATCGAGAGTTACTTTCGTCTTTTCTTCCCATTCGACTCAGGGAGAGGATGGTCATGGACAGATTTTATCGGTCGCAGGGTAGGGGCGAGTCTCTGGCAGCCTATGTCTCTTCAGTAAAGGAAGCTCGTCAAGCGTTGCGCCTCACACTTTCTGAAGCTGACACCGTTCGTGTCATCCTGGATGGCATTTCTCCCGAAGAACGGTGCAGATTGGTTTTTGCTGGTGTTCCTTCGACTTTTCGGGAGCTGCATCAGCTGTGCATTGTTTCGCGCAGCGTGCAGTTCTCAGACCAGCAAGGGAGGGATCATGAGAGTCATCGTGCTCTCCCCACCCGTCGACCGGCTATGTCTTTAGGTGTGAGTCAGCCAGTGGAGGGTCGTGGTTCTCGGCCTCCGGTTGTGTGTTTTGCTTGTTGCCAACCTGGTCACATTCGACGTGACTGTCTACGTGCTCGAGGTCGTGGGGCGGGAAACGCTCAGCGCGGGGGGTTGCCTCCACAATAGCTCCCCGCGTTGTTGCGACTGACCGTGGCCATTTGCCTCTGACACGTGCCCATAGCAGGAGTGTCGGGGATTTTTCGGGCCTTGCTGGCATGGCTTCCTTGGGACTTAGTGCGGTCACCTCGGTGTGTCCTGGCGTTTTTGTTTCTTTTGGTGGTACGGTGTGTCGAGCCCTTCTTGATTCTGGTTCGGCATGCAGTATCATCAGCCTTTCTCTTTTTGAGTCCCTTGACGCCTTAGGACTTGTCAGGAACACCGAGCTTTCTTCTATCACTTGCTGGACGGCATCCCAAACTCCTCTACCTATACTTCTTAAGGCGTCATTACATTTTAAAATTGAAGGATTTTCCTGGAGGTGGGGTTTTCTTGTTGCCAAGGACCTGGCGGTTTCTTGTATCCTAGGGGCAGACTTTATTTCTAAGAGTGGTATGGTGCTTGACTTCCAGAAGTGCCAGATGCTTTTCAAGTTTAATCGGCGAGTTTTGGTGCCTCTAGTAGGTGATTCTGACTGCCCTCCTGCAGTCAGAGAGGTGGGTTGTGAGCCCGAACAACCCAAGGTGGATCCGGTTGGTCATCTCCCCCCTGAGCAGGCGGAGGCCATTAGGAGGCTGTGTTTGCGGTTTCCTGATGTGCTTACGGCTGAGCTTGGGGTCACTTCTCTTCTGGAGTATGAGATCCACCTCACCGATTCTCAGCCAGTTAGAAGTCATCCGTACAAACTTGCTCCCCCAAAGATGGAGGTTATGAGGGCTATGATTGAAGATCTTCTGAGCAAGGGTGTGATTGAACCGTCTCGTTCTGCTTATGCCAGTCCAGCTTTTCTTGTGCCCAAGCCTAATGGTAAGTCTAGGCTTGTGATGGATTATCGGAGGCTCAACGCTAAGGTCGCTATTGACTCGGTACCTCTGCCTGATTTGCATTCTGCGTTTGATTGGTTCGGTAAGGCTAAGTTTTTCAGTGTGTTTGATTTGAACCAGGCCTACCATCAGATTCCATTGAAGAAGGAATCACGGCCTATGACTAGCTTCTGTGTTCCCTGAAATCTCTATCAGTTCACTAGGGTTCCTATGGGTCTTGCTGTGGGTGCCCAGACTCTTACTCGTCTGCTTGATTCCATCTTCCATGATGTGAAGTTCAAGTTTGTCTTCAATTACCTGGATGACCTTCTTGTCTACAGTGAGACTTTCGGGGAACACATGCAACATCTGGAGGAAGTTCTTAGTCGCCTCAAATCAGCTGGCCTTACCGTCAATCCTGAGAAAGTCACTTTTGCTCGTCCTGAGATTTCTTTTCTGGGTCATCTTATCTCTTCTCGAGGCGTCTGCATTGATCCTGCGAGGACCCAGGGCATTCGGGATTTTCCTCCTCCCAGAGATTCCAAGGGGATTGCCCGTTTTGTGGGGATGGTGAATTTTTACCGTCGCTTCATCCCTAACGTGGCCGAGCTTGCTGCCCCGTTGAACGAGTTGCGGAAGAAAGGTGTCCCTTTTGTGTGGGGCCAAGCTCAGCAGACTGCCTTTGATGCTCTCAAGGAGGCTATCATGCAACCTCCTGTCTTGCGTATGCCTGATTTTAGCAGAGAATTTGTTCTTCAGACTGATGCCTCCTCCTCCGCCATTGCTGCTGTTCTTTCTCAGGAGTTTGATGGGGTCAGGCAGCCCATCGCTTTTGCTTCGAGGACGTTGTCTCACCAGGAACAGAAAGCTTCTTCCATCTATGAGTTAGAGTGTCTGGCTGTTGTCTTTGGTACGGACAAGTTTCGGCGTTTCTTGGAACACGCTGAGTTCTTGCTGGAGACGGACAATCAGGCACTATCTTGGCTTCTTGCCCATCCCAGACAGCTTGGGAAAATTGGTCGCTGGGTGGTCAAAATTTCTGCTTTCAAGTTCCGAGTCCAACATCTTAGGGGTACCCAGAATGTCATCGCGGATGCTCTTTCCCGCATGTACCACGAACCCAGTGATCCACCGACTGAGGCTGTTGCTCAGTGTGGTGCTGTTCTTCTGGATTTTCCTCTGGCTTTTGACGACCTACTGTCCCATCAGCAGAAAGATCCCGAGCTGTCAGTCATCTTAGGTGAGCTTCAAGAGGGAGGTGCCCACCCTCCCTATTTTCTGTCCAAAGGGGTACTCTGTTGCCGTCCTCGACAGAGGGGTGAACCCCGTGTAGTGCTGCCTAGTCATCTAGTACCGATGGTCTTTCAATATTATCACTCTTCTCTTGTGGGCGGTCATCTTGGCATTCATAAGACCATCGCTAAGATTCGTAGGTACTTCATCTGGAAGGGCATGGACCGGGATGTTGCGGGCAGAGTGCGGGCTTGTCACCTGTGCTCTCTCAGCAAGCCTAGTCAGAAAGCAAGGTTAGGGTTGTTATCTTCTGAGGTGGCCGAGCGTCCTTTTGAGAAGGTGTTCATCGACTACGTGGGTCCTTTTCCCCGTAGCAAGTCAGGTAGCTCCTACCTACTTGTTTGTGTGGATGATTTCTCGAAGTTCGTTTGGCGTTTCCCACTTCGGAGTGCTACGGCTAAGCTCACCATCCGTGCTCTCCAGTCCCAACTCTTCCAGCACTTTGGTGTGCCTTCCACTCTTGTGTCCGACAACGGTAGCCAGTTTACCTCACACGAGTTTCGTAGGTTCTGTTTTGGCAATGGTATCAGGCATGTGACTACCTCTCCTTATTACCCACAGCCTTCTCATGCAGAGCGGTTCAACCGCAATCTTCGGTCTGCCCTTATTACCTTCCATGCTGAGAAGCAGAAAACCTGGGATGAGAGTCTCTCTTGGCTCCAGCTTGCTTTCAATTCTTCCAAGCATGAGAGTCACAATGCCACTCCCTTCGAGATTCTACATGGCTACCCTCCTAACAACCCTTTGTCCAACTTGTGGAGGCTAGAGGATCCTCTACCTACGCCAGGTGCCACTGACGTAGTGTCCACGTGGCGGGCTGCTCGGCGCAACCTGCTACGTGCTAGAGAGAGAGTGAGGAGGAGGTATGATAAGGGTCGTACTCCTAACCCTTTTCAGGTTGGAGATCTGGTGCTTTGTCAGGCTCACCCGGTCAGTTCGGCCGCGGAACGAAGAGCTGCAAAGTTGTGCTATCGGTGGTCTGGTCCCCACCGCATCGACAGGTTTTTGTCACCGGTGACTGCTCTGCTGGTTGATCCCCAGTCAGGCAGGGTGTTCAGGAAAGCCCATGTGTCCCAGCTTAAGGCTTTCCGGGGAACGGTTGGTCCAGGAGTTGGTGTTCCTGGGGGTTTCTTGGGGCAAGGAGACTGATCACCTCTGCGCCCTAGGTGGCTGTTCTGAGAGAGTCTTTTCCTCTCTCTTTTTCCTTGTCGGGCCCGAAAGTCAGGGTAGTTTGCTCCCTGTTCGAGGGGTTTCCCCTCTTAGTTTCTCTTGGACGTCCTTGGAGCACCACTCTTCGGAGGTCTTCTTCCTCTTGGTTTCCTGAGGTACCGAGTTTTCTCCCCTGCCTGGGTGTGTTGAGTTTTGCAGAGGGAGGTTGTACCGGGTCTTTTGACCGGTACATTTCGTTTTTTTTGTCGTTGGCTGCCGGGCTGCCTGAGATTCGCTTTTGCCCGGCGTTTCGCGTACTTTGGTGGCCGTTGGCCCGGTTCCGTTTCGTTCCGTGTTCCAGCAGCTTCGGTCAGGTTGGCCTGGCTGTTGAGTGGTCTTGTGCTGCCTGCAGAAATAGACATGTTCAGATAGACACACTAAAACTCCAGGGTCCTCGAGTGGGACATCTGCCCTCAGCCTGTCGTCCGGGGAAAGTTTGACCATCCACACTGCCAGCCTGGCCTGAGGACCATGTATAGAGGCCATTGGTGACCCTGCTGCCCCACCTACATCTTTGGGTATGAGTCTTCTGTCCTCAGGTCAGTGCTTTCCATTCTTTTTTCCCGGCGGCTGAGCTGGAGGTTTTGCTGTTTAAATATTTTGTAAAAAAAAGGAAATATAAAAGAAGAAAAAAAGTTTGTGGAACTGTTTAATTTGTGGCCTAGGCCTAAACTTCTAAACTGGGACAAAGTGATGGATGAAACAGCCATGGGGACTTATATATATATTTTTTTTTTATTGAAGAAAGGAAAACTTGAAATACCAAAAGAACTTTTTGGGTGTTAATATTTATTTATATTTATATTTCTTGTTATTAATTAATTAGTTTTATTTGTTTTTATATCTTTTTAGATTTTATAGTTGTTAGGTCCCTATGGTTAAGTTATGTTATTTATTTATATGTTTAGGCCTAGTGATTGTTATTTATATTTTTTGTTCATTGTATTAGGGAGGTCGTGAAGTGACTTTTTACTAAAACGGTACCGTATTATATTTTTTTTTAAATTGTTTAATTTTTAATCTCACCAAAAGGGGATTGTTGTTCTTTGAATTAACTTCTAATTCGGAGCTGCCCAGGGATTCCGGCTTACTCCCTGGCCCGTTGGAATTATGGGATTTGGGGCTAAATTGCCGGTTTTATTGTTGTTTGCCAGAAGTTTCTAAATTTTCACTTTTATTTGGGGGCTTAAAATTTATCTTACGTTTTGGGGGTCTGCGGCTAAACTGCAGATAGGCCATACAATCTGTAATTGTTAAATTTGGTATTTGTTGAGTTTGTTGTTTGTGTAGCTTTTGTGTATTATATTGTTAATTTTTGTTATCTTGTAGTTATTTAAGTGCCTATTTACTTTGTGGCCTTCTGCCAGCCAGTTTTTTGTTTACTTCGAATAAAGTAGTTTTGCTCAGCTGCCGAGTTTTATTTTGACCCTCCAACTGCCACCCGTGACCCCAACGCTCGACTTGTTTTGAGCCATCCCCCGGTTGGCACGCTTACCAGCTTTGGTGGGGGGGGGGATGGGTCTCAAAGCTCTGTTAAATTTACCGATCCATAAGCAGTTTGAAATACAGGATAAAGAGGTTTGGAGTAATTAAGAAGAATTGTCTTATAAGAAATAGATTAAGGAACTACCAGAACTTATTGAATAGGAATGCTTTTGGTCAAAACGTAAAAGAGTATGGACAAATGTTGAGATAAAAGAATAACAGACTTTTTTCTATTCTACGTAAATATTTATTTTTCTTTCAATTTAAGTAATAACGCTCTAATAGAAATGTTATATGAACAAAAAAAATGTGGTTCACTATGTTTTAAATACAATAATATTTTTATTAATATGCACCAGAAAATCATAAAACGAAAAGCTGGCCAAGCACTAGCAATACATTTAGGCTAAATGTATCTACAAGTAACCCTCCTCTCACGATTCACAACTAAATAACAAAATATTTAAGGAGATGAAAAAATAAATAAGCTATCGACAAGTAACTTTCCTCTCACGATTCATAACTAAACAACAAATTGTTCAAGGAGATGAACCAGTACACAAGTTATCTACATGTAACCCTCCTCTCACGATTTACAACTAAACAATAAAATATTCAAGGAGATGAACCAGTACACAAGTTATCTACAGGTAACCCTCCTCTCACGATTTACAACTAAACAATAAACTATTCAAGGAGATGAACCAGTACACAAGTTATCTACAGGTAACCCTCCTCTCAAGATTTACAACTAAACAATAAACTATTCAAGGAGATGAACCAGTACACAAGTTATACAGACAAACTATTCAAGGAGATGAACCAGTACACAAGTTATCTACAGGTAACCCTCCTCTCACGATTTACAACTAAACAATAAACTATTCAAGGAGATGAACCAGTACACAAGTTATCTACAGGTAACCCTCCTCTCACGATTTACAACTAAACAATAAACTATTCAAGGAGATGAACCAGTACACAAGTTATCTACAGGTAACCCTCCTCTCACGATTTACAACAAAACAACAAACTATTCAAGGACATAAACCAGTACACAAGTTATCTACAGGTAACCCTCCACTCACAATTTACAACTAAACAATAAACTATTCAAGGAGATGAACCAGTACACAAGTTATCTACAGGTAACCCTCCTCTCACGATTAACAACTAAACAATAAACTATTCAAGGAGATGAACCAGTCCACAAGTTATCTACATGTAACCCTCCTCTCACGATTTACAACATAACAACAAACTATTCAAGGACATAAACCAGTACACAAGTTATCTACAGGTAACCCTCCTCTCACGATTTACAACTAAACAATAAACTATTCAAGGAGATGAACCAGTACACAAGTTATCTACAGGTAACCCTCCTCTCACGATTTACAACTAAACAATAAACTATTCAAGGAGATGAACCAGTACACAAGTTATCTACAGGTAACCCTCCTCTCACGATTTACAACTAAACAATAAACTATTCAAGGAGATGAACCAGTACACAAGTTATCTACAGGTAACCCTCCTCTCACGATTTACAACTAAACAATAAACTATTCAAGGAGATGAACCAGTACACAAGTTATCTACAGGTAACCCTCCTCTCACGATTTACAACTAAACAATAAACTATTCAAGGAGATGAACCAGTACACAAGTTATCTACAGGTAACCCTCCTCTCACGATTTACAACTAAACAATAAACTATTCAAGGAGATGAACCAGTACACAAGTTATCTACAGGTAACCCTCCTCTCACGATTTACAACTAAACAATAAACTATTCAAGGAGATGAACCAGTACACAAGTTATCTACAGGTAACCCTCCTCTCACGATTTACAACTAAACAATAAACTATTCAAGGAGATGAACCAGTACACAAGTTATCTACATGTAACCCTCCTCTCACGATTTACAACTAAACAATAAACTATTCAAGGAGATGAACCAGTACACAAGTTATCTACAGGTAACCCTCCTCTCACGATTTACAACTAAACAATAAACTATTCAAGGAGATGAACCAGTACACAAGTTATCTACAGGTAACCCTCCTCTCACGATTTACAACTAAACAATAAACTATTCAAGGAGATGAACCAGTACACAAGTTATCTACAGGTAACCCTCCTCTCACGATTTACAACAAAACAACAAACTATTCAAGGACATAAACCAGTACACAAGTTATCTACAGGTAACCCTCCACTCACAATTTACAACTAAACAATAAACTATTCAAGGAGATGAACCAGTACACAAGTTATCTACAGGTAACCCTCCTCTCACGATTAACAACTAAACAATAAACTATTCAAGGAGATGAACCAGTCCACAAGTTATCTACATGTAACCCTCCTCTCACGATTTACAACATAACAACAAACTATTCAAGGACATAAACCAGTACACAAGTTATCTACAGGTAACCCTCCTCTCACGATTTACAACTAAACAATAAACTATTCAAGGAGATGAACCAGTACACAAGTTATCTACAGGTAACCCTCCTCTCACGATTTACAACTAAACAATAAACTATTCAAGGAGATGAACCAGTACACAAGTTATCTACATGTAACCCTCCTCTCACGATTTACAACTAAACAACAAACTATTCAAGGAGATGAACCAGTACACAAGTTATCTACAGGTAACCCTCCTCTCACGATTTACAACTAAACAATAAACTATTCAAGGAGATGAACCAGTACACAAGTTATCTACAGGTAACCCTCCTCTCACGATTTACAACTAAACAATAAACTATTCAAGGAGATGAACCAGTACACAAGTTATCTACAGGTAACCCTCCTCTCACGATTTACAACTAAACAATAAACTATTCAAGGAGATGAACCAGTACACAAGTTATCTACATGTAACCCTCCTCTCACGATTTACAACTAAACAACAAACTATTCAAGGAGATGAACCAGTACACAAGTTATCTACAGGTAACCCTCCTCTCACGATTTACAACTAAACAATAAACTATTCAAGGAGATGAACCAGTACACAAGTTATCTACAGGTAACCCTCCTCTCACGATTTACAACTAAACAATAAACTATTCAAGGAGATGAACCAGTACACAAGTTATCTACAGGTAACCCTCCTCTCACGATTTACAACTAAACAATAAACTATTCAAGGAGATGAACCAGTACACAAGTTATCTACAGGTAACCCTCCTCTCACGATTTACAACTAAACAATAAACTATTCAAGGAGATGAACCATTACACAAGTTATCTGCAGGTAACCCTCCTCTCACGATTTACAACAAAACAACAAACTATTCAAGGACATAAACCAGTACACAAGCTATCTACAGGTAACCCTCCACTCACAATTTACAACTAAACAACAAACTATTCAAGGACATGAACCAGTACACAAGTTAACTACAGCTAACCCTCCTCTCACGATTTACAACTGAACAACAAACTATTCAAGGAGTGAACCAGTACACAAGTTATCTACAGCTAACCCTCCTCTCACGATTTACAACTGAACAACAAACTATTCAAAGAGATGAACCAGTACACAAGTTATCTACAGGTAACCCTCCTCTCACGATTTACAACTAAACAACAAACTATTTAAGGAGAATTAACTGTAGCAATCAATGCAATGTACGTGTTTAAGTAATTTGGTATGCCAATGTACGTCTTTGGATGGGTGGGTGTGTCAATGCAAATGTACGTGTATGGGTGGGTGGTTGGGTCAATGCCAATGTACGTGTATGGTTGGGCGGGTGGGCCAATGAAAATGTACATGTATGGGTGGGCGGGTTGGTCAATGCAATGTACGTGTATGGGTGTGTGGGTCAATACCACTGTACATGTATGGGTAGGTGGGTGGGTCAATACCACTGTACGTGTATGGGTGGGTGGGAGGGTCAATACCACTGTATGTGTGTGGATGGGCGGGTGGGTCATTTACCACTATACGTATGTGGGTGGGTCATGGACTTTAAATGAAACACAACACTTCCCACTTTTTTCATGATTTTAAGTCATATTATAAAGATTTTAAAACTGCCTTCAGGTCATCCAGTCTAGAAGGTAACGTGTTTTTGCGTGTGTGAACTTTATATGAAGTGGCTTTAAAGTCCATCTTAACAAGAACAAGTTGTAGCACTGTAGGTACGTGTATGGGTGGGTGGATGCGTTAGTACACTGTGCGTTTATGGGTGGGCGAGTTCGTTAATATAATTGTGCGTGTATGGATGGGCGGCTGCGTTAGTACCACTGTGCGTATATGGTTGATGATGAGTCTTTTGACTTGAAACGCGTAGTGAAGTTATCTCGTGGACAGATTGACTAAAATACGTAAGTAAATAACCATTTTGGTTTAACTCGGTTATAAATCATATCTGGGGCAACCAAGCGTTGAACGTGGTTTGGTGCAGTAAATTAGACACTATGGTAACAATGGTTTCGGTTTCTACGTAGTTAGAAACTAACTGTAGTAGCTTATTGTGCTTCTGAAGTGCAATTTGTGGTATTCTTCTTAGCTTGACAAGCCCTTTAAAACTGTAGAACCAGTACACAAGTTATATACAGTTAACCCTCCTCTCACGATTTACAACTGAACAACAAACTATTCAAGGAGATGAACCAGTACACAAGTTATCTACATGTAACCCTCCTCTCACGATTTACAACTAAACAATAAACTATTCAAGGAGATGAACCAGTACACAATTTATCTACAGGTAACCCTCCTCTCACGATTTACAACTAAACAATAAACTATTCAAGGAGATGAACCAGTAACCAAGTTATCTACAGGTAACCCTCCTCTCACGATTTACAACTAAACAATAAACTATTCAAGGACATAAACCAGTACACAAGTTATCTACATGTAACCCTCCTCTCACGATTTACAACTAAACAATAAACTATTTAAGGAGATGAACTAGTACACAAGTTATCTACAGGTAACCCTCCTCTCACGATTTACAACTAAACAATAAACTATTCAAGGAGATGAACCAGTACACAAGTTATCTACAGGTAACCCTCCTCTCACGATTTACAACCAAACAACAAACTATTCAAGGAGATGAACCAGTACACAAGTTATCTACAGGTAACACTCCTCTCACGATTTACAACTAAACAATAAACTATTCAAGGAGATGAACCAGTACACGAGTTATCTACATATAACCCTCCTATCATAATTTAGAACTAAACAGGAAACTTTTTATTATCATTCGTCATGCATTTATAAGGCCGATCGTAAAGATATGGGCAAATAATGAGGGGCGAATTATTGAGTGTGTAGATGAAAGAGTGTAACTACTGTTACTAACTAAGATCAACTATTCCTCAGAAAGAGCTATTTATTAATAGCCCGATAGCCGGGGCAACTAAGGGACCTACAAATGTATGTGGAATCCAAACCAATTCAATAAATTATAAAATATATAATTAGATTCCCTATATAATTAATGAAGATAAAAACTATCTACAAATAACTATATCTGATAAAGATGAATAAGGAAATGAAGCTTTCTATGACTCAGTTGCAAGTTTTCTAAATATTGTAATTCTGTGATTACACTTTAGTTCTAAAACTACTTTAGCAATCACTAACATGATCTTCAGTAAAAAAAGATTATATATTGATTTATAATGCATTGGGACCCTCCACATACCTTTTTCAACTCTTACAAAATTACATTAACTCTTAACTTTGGTAACAATATCCTACTGTTTGACAAACATTTCTGTTGTACCTTATTTTGAATTGTTACGTAAATTTAGCCTCAACAATTACAACAATCGAAGCTAAATTTAGGAACATGATTATTATGTTTTCTAACAACCTTAATTTTATGTTTCCGAGAAGTTGGCCAGTAAGTGATTAAAACTTTGTAATTAAGACTTATAATACAGCATAGTGTCAGTCTACTTCATTTATCTTTCAAGCTTCAACTCCATTATTGATTACATTGATGATAAAACTCTGCTTCACAACGTTATTTTGATAAAGTCCAAAGTTAATTACAAATATTTAATGTCCTTACTGACTGTACAATTTAACAAAATACATAAAAAATGTTATTGGCTTTTTGAGGTTTAATTATTAGTTAGTTAAAACGATAAATAATAGGAGCAAAATTAACAAATAATATGATTTTCAAGGGAATAATTGCTTTTCTATATGGAAAATTATTGAATGAAGCAATTTGCGTATCTACTATCACCACTGTAAATGTCTGGTTGAGTGGGAGTGTCATCACCATTGTGCCTGGATGGTAGAACAGTCATCACTTATGTACATGTACGTAGCTGTCCTGGAGGTTAAAATCCCAAATGTGACCACAACAAAGCTAGACTTTGGCCAATGCATGGTTTAGTGAGAGGGTCATGACCACTGTACATGCCAGGTTGGGTGGGAGGGTCATGACCACTTTACGTGCCAAATGGTACCAAATACTATGAATTTGAAAAATATTCTGTACTTTTTAATATTAAACTAATAATCAGTCATAAATTACATTTAATTTCCACCAAGCAATAATCAAATAAATATGGAGGTAAATTATAATTTATTTTTATTTAAGTAAACATATTAGTGTTCATTATAAGGTACATGCTAAAAAACCTCCAATTGTTTCTCTAAATAAATTTGGAGTTTGTTAAAGAGATTGAATTACTGTCAAAGTTATAGGTACATATTTTAAATATATTTCTATGCTGTTTAGTACTACAGTTATAACTAAGGAGTATTACTCTATAAGTGCATTCCTAGCTGACAAGGAAAAATTTTAGAATATATGACTGTTTGTAATTATTGAAACATTATATTTTTTTGACTATTGTCATGCAATGTTATATTGTTAATCAACAGTAAATATTTCGATTTGATTTGATATCTTAAATAAGTTCTCATTGTCCCAAACGTTATTCAATGTTTGAATAAAATAAAGTTGCAAAAACCTAATTTTGTAAGTAAAGAAACTATGGCTTTACAGACGACATGCCTTATCAATTAACTTGGTGGAAATTACCATAAAAACTATAATAAATTATACAAATACAATAAATAATATGATAATGGCATTATTATAATCCTCACATTCACAACTAATTTGAAGATATCTTCTGAATATATAAGGACAAATCTTGGATTAATTTTACAATTTACCCATAATTTTAGGAAACGTCTTTTAGTATATATTTTTATGGCCAAATATACGTTAAGCCTCTACAGAGAAGTAAACCGTGAATTTATTTTTATGAAGTAAAAGATACTATTTCACAATTGCTTTTTTAATCAAATAAATATTAATATTTGATGGTATAGAATCATATTGAACGTCAATTAAATTACGTATTGTATATGAAATAGGCATGTAGATTAACATGAAATAATAATAAAAATAAAAATCTTTAATTCGTTGAAATGCGATGCCTGAAGTCTTAATGAAATATAACACGTGTAAAATTTATTTTTCACTACACTACTATGAGTTTAGCTGTTTTCGTTATGTGTTTACAACCTACGAAACATCATATTTTCAACAGCTTTCTATTGTTTACTACCGAAAGTAACATTGTTTACAACCAAAAATTTTCCACAGTCAACAACACCTGTTTTTATTCCGTAGTGTAGTGAAAAGTATCAATCAAAACTCGAGTGAAAGTGTTTTGTATGTTCTCGACCATTCGAAGTGCTCGACAAGTTCTCGCACTTCAAACATATGGTCTCGAACATGAAAACCCCCACTTTCCACTCTTGTTATGAAATATACTATTATTGAATAGGTAAATGGTTCTCATAAGATCATTTAGTTGACAATATTTAACTGTCGAATAATTTTGTAAAATTAATAAATTTACTTTACAATTTCAATTAATTAAATTAAGAAAAAACAGGTATAATAGGTGTTCAATTAACACATGCACGGTGTGTTAACTATTTATTCTACAGCAATCTAAAGTACAGAGGAAGTAATGAAGGGAACATTTTCATAATATAAACAGTTAAATATTTAAAGGATATCTTATTTTACAAGGCTAAGTAAGGACTAAGAAGCCTTCTCTAAACACTATGTAACGGTTAAAAATGTGACTTACAAATCACCAACAGTGATTGAGCGGGTGGGCTGCGTGCAAGGATGGGATCGCTCAGACAGGAACAGCCACGCTCGACGTTGCTTGATGCCGTTATCTTTCGATAACGTTGGAACTCTTCGGTCAAGGCCTCTGGCAGAGGTAAACAAACTTCTTAACATTTGTGATAAATTAGAGTTACATCAACATTTATAAGTTATGAAACACATTATTTCAAACTTTTATATCGAGGATTGAAATTCAATCTAAGTGTAGTTGTAAAACATTTTTCAGTGCCTTTAAATATAAAATTAGCATGTATACATTGTTCATTTCACAATCGATGAAAGAATGGTGAAAGATTGTTGGTGCATTTGGTTGGGAGTTGTCACTAACTATTAATAATTGTATTGAATATTGATCATATTAGCTACTTAGATAAAAATAGATAAAGATTGGCTAAATCTAAATCTTGTAATTTATATATTTAATTTTAAGAGGTTTGGTGAGGTATTTTAAGTAACTATACAATCAAAGAAAAACACAAAAAGTGTTTAAACCTAATACCTGAATTGGCAGAAAATATCTTAATAATAACAAAAGCATATTCTAAAAATATAAGAAATATATCAATTCAGAGGAAATTAAATGTATTCTGTTGTAATTAAACTAACTTCAATTAACTTACTGCTTTAATTTCAATTCAATCAACTGTTAAAGGCAGGAATGTTGGCCAGGAAGTGTTAAGTTCCCTACTTCCTGTCACCTTGCAGAACACCCTTCCGTTTCCGGTATGGTGGTTTTCTAATCGATCTTGGCTTTACACTATACCAATAAAGGCTCTGTTAACAATCTTCTTTCGGTTAACTGAATATGTCAACTTTTATATTTTGGGTTGTTCTTACATACAAAACCAATTTGTAAAGTATATTTCTATTAATTATTTCTGTTGTAAACAAATAAAAAAATCATAGATATTAAAGCAATTTATTTCAAACTTGAAATATGAGTTTTAAATTAATGTTCACTTTAATATCTTTAAAGGTCTTCCTTAACACTGTAAAACCTAGATATTAAAGCAAACATTGATTTAAAAATCATATTTCAAATTTGAAATAAATTTCTTTAATATCTATATTTATTTATATATATGCGTGAACTTAATATTCCTATGCTGTGGGTCATTGGTTTGGGTTATTTTACCTAGATTTGTCAGAAGCTTTTTGAATTATATTAATAACTAAATGGAATCTTCAACTGAAATGTCTGAATAGGAATGTCTGAACACATTCAATATTCATATATATTATGTATATTTCAATTTTCAGTTTATGTTTGTAGGTACTGTAATACAGGTTTCATATCGGTAGGATGGACTAAATGAGAGATAATTCTCTCAACAGACGCCATTATCTTATTGTGGGTCAAGTGTTCTGCAAACAAAAGCCAGCTGCAGAAACTACCTGAACGCCCTACTTATATAAATCCAGCTTAGTTTTATTAATTATCTATAAAACATTTAATTATTACTTAATCGAATGCTTAAAAATGTTTCAAATTAAATTTGCTGTATTGTTAGTTTTTTAACGTATTTCATACAGTGATAAAACAATAGATATTATTAAACATTATTAGGGATAATTGATGTTACTGGCAAATTGTGCTTTACATGTTGGTTTAAAGCATGTGCTGTAAGACACATTTAGGTATGTTATTCCAATAAAATCACTATATGTTAATTCTCGAATATCTTATGTTTTTCAACTGCAATTATGAGGCCCTATTGATATCTAAAGTTATCTTAGATAATCTTGCTAATATTTACCTACTTGCATAAACAAGACGTATATTCAATATAACAGTTTAATAAATAACACATATTTTGCCATCATTAAGTTTAAATAAAATGTCTATACAAAATAATCGTCCTGTAGTGAACAAAAAACACGTTAAAAGGTAAGCATTTCATACGTGCTTAGTAATATGAGAATGTGTATTAAGTCAAGTAATAGATAAAGAAAGGTAATGAAGTTTATGAAAGAAGATTGAAAACAACGAAATAACACATTTATTTTGCTATACACGGTGTGACGTAACCTAGTAGTTTTTAAGTGAGAAAAACACTAAAATTATATTTCTTAAATATAGTTATATTTATTCTATGATATCAATAACAAACATTATAGGCTTTACAATATACTAGCATTGCTTCAAAATTTATTTTTCCTAGAAATAGTTAGAATATAATATATTACATTCCTTTAATACATTTAAAACACTAGTTTAATGGTCAATAATATATAAACGAAATTGCAAAAAAAAGTGGTAAATTTGATTTTTCTTTGAGGTAAAGATAAGATTGAAACTTTTTTAATTAAAGTAAATGTTTAAAAGTTCGAACATTCACAAATGGAATGAGTAATTTTTTATGAAATCGCGGGTTTTTATGAAATTGAGATAAGTTAGAATGAAGGGTTTTGTAAAAGGGTTACAATAGAGAGTAGATAGAAAAGCCTTCAAAGTCGCACTTTGAAGGCAGCCATGTTAATCTCCATAAGGAAAAAACCGTCGGTTGTCTGCAGATCAGAACGCTGCCTTCGAAGTCGCACTTTGAAGGCAATTATGTTAAACGCCCATAAGGAAAAAACGTCGGCAGGGCGC